>JAQYXR010000210.1:0-146569 GCA_030545055.2 Neoaliturus tenellus
TAAATTTATCATTAGTGGACAAAAAACTATAAATAAGTAAAATAATTATGGCATTTAATTCTAATATCATCAAGTTTTTTTTAGTTTTGAATTCGTGTCAAATATACATAAGACAGTTTTGCTGCTTTTTCTTATGGATTGCTTAAGAAAAAGCAATCCATATTTTGATACGCTTTTCAAATAGTTGGGATTTACTTAAGAAATAGAAATCATTATAAGCCTTTCATAAAGTTATTTCTCCCTAAGTTTAGATCCATGAATCAAAGTTGTGTGTTGACATCTTATATTGTCTAACCATTTCGATATCAACAAATTGGTCCAGAATTAAGTTTTGGTGTCATTCAATATAAATGCATTTACTTCTAGTTTGAACGGTTACAGTTCATTTTAGTTTGAAGAAGACATATATCTAAGATTAGGAAAATAAATTAACATATAAGCCAAACGTCAGTAACACATTAATATCAATATGTTGTTATAACGACTCGAATATTTTAAAATATATATTTATTCTGTTGGAATGGTGTTAAATATAAAATTATCAAACCACTAGTCCAATTACCCAAGCAAAATAAATTAAATTCAGAGTGTTAAACTAGGAAGTAAAACATCATGAATATGCAAAACGTTGTGGAATCTCTTTTATGCTCTGTAAGCTGGCTCTCAGAGGAAAGAATAAATGTTTGGTTTAATGCACTTTTCTCAATTACTGAAGTCTGGATTGTCTTTGTATCATTTGCAGCGCATTCCTTGCTTTTGTATGTTTATCTCATTCGTTATACTGCAATGCTGCAATTGGGTGGGACATTATTCTGAGTTACTGAAATAACGCTACGAATAGAAAGCCACTGTTTACATTTTAATTACATCATAAAAATGTTTAACAATTTATTCTCTAATAATTAACTTATTGCTTATAACATAGAAATAAACGTAATTAAACAAATGTATCATAATGTTACTCAGTTTATAGTATAAGATGCTAATAAATGAGAAAAGTTGTACTTCAGAAATGTTAGCAAAGTCTGAGCACTACTAATCTCCAAGCGGGGTCTCCAAAGGAAGGTTTAGGCCTGGTAAATCCTTGACTGCTTGTGGAGGTGCGTTTTCCTTTGATGTAGTAGGAGACTATATTAGTGATAATTATAGGAATGACTTTTGCATATTTTTACTATTTAAGTAATTATAATTAAACCGCCTTTTTTGAATAGGTAGTATTCTTGGTATACAACTTTTATTTCTTGCATAACTCAGAATACAGTCATAAAGTTCTGACTTTTGTAATTATTACTCGAACTTTAAATGTGCAAACTTGTAAAAAAGACCCTACTGACATGTCGTGTGATTATATCAAATGTAAAACGTACAATAATCATCTAGATTTTTGTTTACTATGACAAAAACCCGACTGAGGATTCACTCATCACGTTTATACATTAACTCGTCAAAATAATATAATTTCTAGTATATAATTAATTAATTTAATTAATTAAAGTAATATAATTTCTAGTATTTCTAGTATTCATAGAATTCTTCCTTATTCGACATCACAGTGCTTTGAATAATGAGATAATCTGTGATTATTTCACTATGCCATACTATAAATTTGAACGAATAACCAAAACAGTATATTCAAAAAAGAAAGATAAAGCTGTACGAAGCTCTCTCGGTGGTTTCATCTTCACAAGCGCATTATGTTCGACATTCAAAATTCAAATCATAAGAAAAACTAAAAAAATATAATGTAATTTTTTTGTGTAGATTAATTTATGTTTGTTTTGATTTACTATTTATTTTGATTACTTAAATTCACAAATAATTATTATTTTATAAAAGGAAGGATATTAAAATCTAATTCAGTTTATAACTTACTTCAAAATAAATTCTTAAATACATCGTTATCCCGATAATTAAATATTTATAATTTCGTTTTAACACGTATTTAAACTCCGTTTTTAATTAAAATGGACAACTGATTGGAAACACGTATGATTTAGATATTTGACCAATATAAGAAGACATCCATCCCTCGTGTTCTGGTCAACGCTTTGGCACAGACATGGAAACCTCGCTCTTAATTAGCGTAAACAGGTGAGGTAATTTTGCTAAAAGCCTTTCTTTAATCTCGAAAACATTTGACAACGCTTCACTTTTAATTGAATTTTACCATCAAATAATTAAAACTTTACTTTGACGTCGTCAAAACCAAAGTTGAAATCACAAGCTTTGACTAGTTTACGGTTTTAGCGAATTTCCCTATAGGGAATACGCTATTACAGTAGTAGTCACGGTAAGACCTAAGCTCGGGACCATGATACTTTTTCGTTTTGAGGTCCCTAGAAGCCAAAAACACCGTTCGTTCAAATTGATATATATATATATATATATATATATATATATATATATAGATATAGATATCTGTATGTGTCCGTGAACACGATAACTTTTGAACGGAACCTCCGATTTTGATGAAATTTGGTACAGGGGTGTAAGCCAGCATCTACTAGATTGAGTTTGCGAACCAGAATGATCGGACCATGGGAACGGGGTTTTATAGGGGTTTCAAAAGGGGTTTTTGGCTTTTTTTACTTTTATTTATAAAATTCAACAATTACCATTAACTTAAACCATTTAAAAGAGCTTAAAAAACAAACAATCTAGTATTTTGATTTTTTTACCTAGCTTAAACGGTTATGGAGAAAATCCAAAAACTATGTTTTCCATGTTATTCTTATGGGAAATCAAGAAAACCTACTATCTTGCTTATTTATTGACATATCTTGATAAAATTTGGTAAGTACATTCATTCAGAAGCGTTTAACTTATATTTGCTTAGAAAACCCATATGGCGGCAAACCTACGTACTCACTCTTATGGGGTTTATGGGGAAAATAAAAAGAACACCATAACCTAATAAAATTTGGTATGTACATTCACTACGTAGGGTTTAACTTATATTTACCAACAAAACCCATATGGCGGCAAACCTACATAGCCTACTTTCATCCCCATGGATTTTATGGGTAAATAGAAAATATACCAAAATTCCATTGGAAATTCGCTGAGTACGCTGGTCTGCTGCGACGGGGGTATTTTCTTTACTGTCTCTTTTGAATTTAGGCTATGTTTGTGTACAACGTTGGTTTATGTTGTATAAGTTTGTGACAAATTGCATCTACCGGTATTTTTTTTATTTTTTATTAGATTAAATGTAGATTGTTTATTTCATGTCATTATTAAAAGCTTGATAGCCTTTTTAAGCAATCTTTGAGATATTTTACTGAGGAATTTTCCAACTGATTATCAGCTGATACAGCTAATACACATTTTAAAAGTGGTGGATTATATCACTTTTACTTGAATTTAATTATATGTACGCTTATATAGGTTTGTATTCTTTTTTATATATGTAATGAACGTATGTATAAATATGAACTGTCCAAAAATCTAACTTATTGTTGTTGATGAATAGACCAATTTCAACTAGCTCCAAAACTGACGATTTCGGCTAAAAAACTGGGAATATTTCAACTATAAGATTTTTAATAATTTAACAAAACATTCACTGCAAAAAACAATGTTTGCACTATACATATATTACAGGAAACTATCACATAATAACAATATTTCACTTTACATTTATGTTCTAGTCAATGAGATGATTTTTTTCGCTATGGATAACAAATATATTGTAAACATAATATATACTTTAGTATTTTATAAAGATAAAACCGACAATCTTTTCATGCACCTGCTTGCATGGGAAACGGTTCGTGAGCTTGACACTGAGGCAGAAATTGGTTAGAGATTGATTTTCTACAGCGAGATTGTGGCATGCATAGAGCCATTAACTCTAGCCATTAACTCTAACTGAATGTCCGGTAGGAAGTGTTTATTTATTATTATGTTAGGATAACAAATAAATTCTTTCTGTCCGTTTTTCTCTCTCGTAAAAAATAAAAACTATATATATATAAAACGTTCTAAAGTGAGGTTTGGTTGTTTTATTTTTCAGACTAATCATCTAGGCCGACGAGTGAAAATATATATTGTTCATGAACACTTATTAAACTCTTATTTTTAGTTTTGGTTACCTCCGTAAAAAGAGCCTGATGCGGATATTTAGCTTCCTCAGGGTGTCGTTTTCCGGAGGAATAACATCTCTGCAGAGGGTCGTATTGTCACTTAATCACTGATGGGGGTTTCACTGCGATCCCAAACCTTTTTGAACACGCCATTATCAATTAGTACACTCAGGAATTCCATGTCATGGCCCAATCAAAGTGTAGTGAGAGCTGCACGTTTCTGCCAACGAGGGAGTTGGCTATAATGCTATTGGCCGTTGATTAGGACTAGATCACGTGACTGCATTGGACAATTCCCTGGCCTCGGTGACTCAATACATAAGGGTGCAGATGTGAGGACTCCGTACAGCGAAAATGGCAACCAAATGAGAATATTATATTCATGAATATTTATTTTCTTCCAGTTATACTAAGCAGACATCAGTGCATGATTTTTCTACACATTAATATATATTCAAAAAATATTTAACAAATAAGCTCAATGTTTTGTAGGAAAAGTAAAAATAACTTAACATATTTAAAAATTATATTTTCATATAAGTTGGTAAACAATAAAAGTTAAAAAATGACATTTATCTTAGTCAACATTCAAAAAGACTCTAGTGCCCAAAAATACCAAGACTAATTTTCTAGCTAAGTTAATAAATAGCTTGAAGAAAATAAAAGTTTCAATTCGTCATACGTGGCACTTAAACTTGACTTGGAAATGTTGGGTAATTCGCAGCAATCCTTGGGGTTCTGAATATTCATAATATTCTTAGGTGAATTTTGCAGATGACATTTACATCTATTTCTTATTCATATTTCTAGCAAACTCGGTGTTAAGGGATTACCTATAATTTAGGCAACTGAGTGTCAGGTTTATAGACTTCAGTTTTTCTGTTGTTTGATTGTGAATTTATAATTGTAAACTATAAATTACGTTATCACATAACTTGTTCACTTATATATAAATATATCAGTATTATAAGTAATTCATATTAACACAATACATAAATTATGTAACTTTTAAAACATGAATTGATTTATATACACCTACAAAATAACGAAATATCCTTAAAATATTAAAACGGTTATTAAAATTTTCAAACATGAATTATATTTAAAAAATTTTATATGGAGTAATATAATTAACCTCCATGTCATATAAGCATATAGAACATTAATTATGTCCATGAATACTGGCTGGGTAGCTGAGTGGTTATAGTGCTCGCCTTTGAATCCAAAGGCTGCCGGTTCGAATCTGAGAAAAGTTAGTAGCTTTTTAAAAGGTTCGATTCCGGACCCAGTTGCCATTTGTCATTGGGCTATTAATTAATGATGCTTTCTAACAACTGGTCGATGTTAGATAGTAACAAGACTGGGGTTTGGACCGTTCCCCGTCAAAACGTTAAAAAATGCCACTGGCGTAGATACACTCAAAATAATAAAAAAAAATATAACTATCTATATTTTAAACAGCATCGTAAAAACACCTTTGGACAGTTCGTCTGAGATTTTTACTGGACCGATTTATTTTACAACCTGTCAATCAGCTGATTGTAAACTGATTGGCAAATACAGTATGAAATTCCCAAATAAATTTTCAAAACCGCAAAAATTAGCCACCGCACAACCTCCCCCACGAAAATCAAGACTCCGGGGAGAGTAGGCACAAAAACGGAAAGTGAACCTCCACCTTCCAGAGCAAAAACTCACCTCCGGGAAATTTTGCTGGGCCCAGCACACTTCAGCTGAGGTTTTTTGTAGGCCTATTTGTCTAAATACAGTAGAAGAGCAAAAGCTTAAGAAGGATTTGGTTTATTATAAATATAATGCATTATTATTTTAATGGAAATAAAAAATAAAACAGTGTTATGCATTATAAACAGCTCAATTTTAAAGTTGGTGAATAAAAAATAAATAAGTTTTGATTGTTAAATTGGTTTTTAATTCATCTGCTTAGGGCTTCACTCACCATGACTGGATCTGTATCCGTCGAGTCTTGACAGGCAACGACTCGTTTTCGTTATAATTATTTATATAAATGGGTCTTCTAGGTTTGTGTCCATAACACTGTTTTCTTCTTATCTTACATTATAATTTTTTTTAAGAAAGCATGGAAACTTTGAATGGTTCTTCTGGGACTCCTTAAGGAACTTCCAAAATATTATATATATATAGTTTTATTAAATCTTTAAGAAAACTAAACCATAGATGTTGCGACCCAGAAGAACCACCTGGAGCACTTTGGTAATTCCATTAACTCATTGAATGTTGGTCGTAATTTTACATTGGTATATTCATACATTTGCGGCAATGGATTAAATTTATAAACGGTAAGAGTAGTTTAAAAGAAATATAAATTAAACCTATCCAACAACATTATAAAATCATGTCAAACAAAAATAAAAAAATAAAAAAATAAAAAATCGAAATATGAGAGCAACAGTAATATTGAACGGGTAACGTTTAGCTGTTTCCTGTTCATTACATCCGTGGGGTGTAGTGGGGACGGTTTTTATGATGGATGTGACGCAGGTAAGCCCAAAGGTGTCGGCGGCCCCGCATTCCTTGTCGATAACCGTGTTTGAGTTGAGGTCAACCTCATCCGCCCTCGGCAAATATCGGTGTGGGATCGATCACGTGACTTGGTTAAGGGGAAATTAAACTTGGATGTCATATGCGAAAGCAACAAAATCGCGCATATCGTAGAAACAGGGGTGGCTCATATTGTTGATTAGTGGACAAAAAGAGTTACAAATCTTCTGTAAAAGAAATTTGTACATGAGGAAAAAGTAAATTGTTAAAAAATTCTTAATTATCAATAAAAAATTGAGTATTGACCTATGAAATGTAAATTTGGATGTTTATTTTGTTTGGCCTACAAAATACCAGAAAGAATTCCTTTGGGTATAAAAATATATTTTAGTTCATATTTGTATACCTAAGTAAAAAAGAAAGCCTATTATCAAATGGATTTGAAAAGGTAAGAAGTTTCAAGGCCCTCTCAAAAACATAACATCTTTAGACAATTTAGACTTTATGTTGCAATTTTAGAAACGGACCACTGTAAATACCCTATAAGTATTACAGGGGAAAAACAAACATGAATGCATCAACCTATCATATTATGCAATATTTAGTGGTATAAGAACTTCTGGGTCTTCTACATTATTGTGTAAAAACAACAGTTTTACAATTTAATATTTTCTTACAAGCACAAACAAGAATATTCATTCTAAACAATAACCCGAACCAAAATATATTCCAGATGGTTTTCATATTCTATACAAATAATTAGATATCCCTTAAAATGCAATCAAAAACATTATATTAAACTGTGTTGCACCTTAATGCAATATGTATCTAACGCACAAAGTAATATTGTCTAATTCTGACAAAGTGTTTTTAATTAATTAATTTTAATCGATTTGAAGTAAAGGTGGAATGTAAGCATACTGCCAAAGCAGACAAATCTCACCAGAGAACTTAGTGACTGTTTAATTAATATGAGATTGACAAACATCAACGGTAAACTATATATTCTAGTGATTAAGTTTACTATTTCATTTGATTGTTAGAGTAGATTACGTGAAAAAATAAACATAGTTGCAGAAATGAGCATCAATTATACCGACATAAGGCTCGGTATTCTTTAACATTGTCACAGTATCAAGGAAAAAGAAAATAGTGAAATAAAACAAAATACACCACAACGCAATCAATCAATGTTTTTACATCGACGGTTTGAGTAATATTGAGTTAAGAAATTAGTTTTCAATACTGATCAAGTCCATCAAGTCAATTGTTACATGAAAGCATCCCCGATTAAAGAGCAGTTGATTAGCCATTAAGTGACACGCCGCAGCTTTCAACATGCGGTGATGTTTTAATAAAGAGTAAAAGCGGACAAAAAGCGTAATAAACCAGGATAAAAGTGTATTAGTGGGACAGACGGGACTGCATATGCATGAGCTGTAGGAATATTTTATCGGCTTTTAGAGTGTCAGTGGGTTTGACCGGTATCAAATATGTCTCAGTTTTTAGCTTAATGCTGAATAGATGTTCAATATTTCGTGATCAAATTTATTGCAAAATTTCAGTAAGCAAAGGTAATCGTTGAGTTTCTACTACTTGAATGCCCAAAGTATCATTCGACAAATTTATTGAATAAACTTTTCTCGGTTTATTTTACGAGTCAATCTATTAATTTGCAAAGGTTTTGGATCTTGAGAAGCAATTTATATGAATTAACAAAATGCAATCAATTCTGTCGTTGGGGACCTTTCTGAAAGTGTCCCCATACTTGCTTTTAAAATTAATTAGACAAGCTGAAATAAATATTGTACAATATGATAATTAAAAGTTGATCTTTAATTTTGTCATAATCAAATTTAGGGTTTTGTAAAATAACAGGGTTTTTCATGATAACAAGAAAGTTCATTCCCTTTGAAATATGTACTGGGTGATATTACGATAAGTAATAATACGATACCATAGGTATCAAATACGATTATGTCATGGAGTTTGTTTTATATAAAGTATCAGTTACAGTGGGTCAAAGTCATGCATAAGATAACGTTATAATGTGGAGCTTCCACTGTTTGGTCAGGTACTAGAAGAGAACCAAAAATAAAGATTACCGCAGTATGAAAATTAAATCAATCTTTGTTTAGGTATTTCTCTCAATACAATTTGTGAGTTATATTTGAGTACAGTTGAGAGTGAGTTAAATTAGAATGTGATATATTTCATTGACGGCTTGTTTCTTTTTGTCCCATTTTCAATTGTTGATTTTCGTATGTTGTATAATACATATATAATTAGTTTTAATAAAAAAAAACTTTGTTGCATTTTTGCAATTACACATACTTTATAGCTCGACATGGTATGCTCTATGCCTAAACTTCACTCATTTCGGATGCTTTATATACTGAATAAAATTAAGAGGATGTCCCCAATATATCCCCTCTTTCTCATTACGTCATTAGTCCTATAAACCAACTGACTCTTAGGGTTGAGCTAAATACAATATCAAACTCACATAAGTAAAAAACATAAGTAAAAAATAAGGTAAGGTTACTTTATAGCGCAGTGGCGTGGTTATTAAAGTAATAGGCTGGCAACGAACAAGAAAGTTGAGGTCGTTGGACATTGCATATGTATGAGCCGTCAGAATATGTTATCTGCTTTTAGGTTATCAGTAGTAGGATCTGTCGCATCATCAAAGGAAACGCTATAATATCCACCTAAATACTAAGTACTAATCCGGCTTAAGCCCGCGCCGGCGCTACCTTCCTTCCTGACGGTCGAGTGTTCAGGGTCATGTCTGTCTGTAAATTGTCATACTTTGTTTTGTTTTGGTTGGCTTCATCAATCAATCAACGATCACTAAATTCTTTATTCATAATATGTACATGTTATACATTGAATAGCATCACATAATTCATTATTCTAAACTAGCCTACTTATAAATTCATATTTAAATCTTCAAATGAATAGGGAGCCTTCTCTATGAGAGTTTTTCCAATTTCCTTTAAAAGTATTTTTGTTTAGTTCTTCTCTAAGATTTTTGGAAGTTGTTTTAAAATGTGTGGCCAGTAAATGATGGCTTCGGCCGCTCCCGTGGTTTGGAAGTCACGTTAAGCCGTTGGTCCACCTGCATAGAAAAAATACAGTATTCTCAGGCGAGGAGAACTATCAGTTAATTGCTGATAACATGCATATATATACATAGTTAATTGCTGATCTCCCACCACTAAAAGCCATACGATTACTAAAACTATATATTGTGTTAATAATGATTTTAATTATAGACATACCATACAATTATATTTAATAAGAGGTCATGCAATTTACGTGTAATATTAAGTGAAGTAAGTGGTATGGTGTCATACTGATCACTTTAGATATTTGGTACTTATGTCGTTAAGGTAATAATTTGTCGGTAGACAAATTGATAATTAACAACCAAAACTATAAGCATTTGACCGTATTACAACTGTGTATCCATGAAAACATGATTCTGTCTCTTATACCTTTCTTAAGTGTAGAGAAAACGTGTCAAATGAAGAAAACGTCTCGACAATAAGACGAAAGACACGTGTCAAAAGGCTTTGCGCTCCGGGATCCAACTGTGACGTCACGTCCCACCTGGGAGTGAACTGCTCAGAGAATATCCACCACCCGAGTGTTTAACGAGGGAACGTGGTTTCATTTGGGAAAAGAAAAATCAATTTATAAAACATTGCCAATCCTACAAGAACATTTATAAAATCTTATATTAAACTAAATAATTAGGCCGCTACTTACATTTTGGTTTGGAATTTTATCGACCCAAATCAAACAAGTTAAAATGGAAAAACGTATTTTACAAAAAAATTTATTAAATCCTAAAAAAATAAGTTTCTTATGTATACTACTTAAAAATCTTCACTTTTAAAATTAAGTACTGTATTTTATAATATTTTATCCTATATTTCCAAGCATTAGTAATTTACAGGTAATTTTACATTACTTGTTCGAATTAAATTTAAGTTATGAAGCTACATGATACGAAGCTCTTTAGAGTGAACTTAATTTTATATCGCATGCGATAAAAAGCATCATGATGGCTAATAGGTTGAAATTTTTTTAGCCAAATCTTCTAGGGAGTTAGTTTTACTATCTTACAAAAGCTGACCTCAGAAAAAATGGAAAATAGTCTGTTTGTTTATCTTCAGTAATTAATTCAAGCAAGTATTAGTTATGTTTCAATGCCCTAAATACTTCAATGTTCTTTGCAAAAGGACGAAGCCAGCCGGAGCACAACTATGTTGTAACTGTATCCATGTAGTAAACTGATTTAAATTTGAATTATAAATTGATATGCTCCGAGATTTGTCAGAATATTTATAAGCAAAATGATAAATGTAGGTCCCATGACAGATGTGTTGTTGTAAAACATCCCGACAGCTAGCTCATGAATAACCATGCGCAATGCGCACTGCGCCACTGGCTCACTGGCTCACTTATCCGTACAGCATACACCGCACACAGCACACAGCACACCACACACCGCGCACAGCACACAGCACACAGCACACAGCCCACCGTACACCGTACACCGTACAGCGCACACCGTACACCGTAAACCGTACACCGCACACCGTACACCGCACACCGTACACAGCACACCACACTGCACACAGCACACCGTACACCGTCCACCGTACACGACCGCAATCATGTGCGCCTTAAGAGTCATCATATGCACTCGCAATTACGGGAGGCTTTTGAAAATATTGTACAAAAAACGAAAATCTTTCATTGTTTTGCATGGAACCAACTACTGTAGTAACCTTACATCTTAAAAGTCAGGTATCATTCTATAGTCTGTTCACCAAGAGTGTGAAGTGAAGCCCCGCCTCAAAATGGCGAATGCTAAGGGTCGGGACCAATCACGAAAAAAAATCACCTTAAGGTGTGAGGCTAGAGGGATGATTCACAGTTGTTTCCTAAAACCAACTTCACATTTTTCTCGTTCAACCTTCACTTTTAAGTGAGCTTCACTTCACCCTCTTGGTGAACAGACTATAGAACCAAACCAAAATTTTGTAATATTTTCAAAAAATAAAAATAGCATATTAATAAATCGTACACATTACTTATTTAAGTACTATTTTTATTCTAGTTTACTAAATCCTCAATATTTTAAAATCATCACATAGCATGACGGCTTAAAGGTTCGTTAAAGGTTCATTTTTGTAACCGTAAATTTTTGAAACAAATTTCTTTAAATAGACCCTTTAAAGTATACAGGGTGAGTCCCATACCCCCCCCCTATTTTTTCTACACCGTATAAGTTAGAGGGTTTAAACTCTGCATATGTTAGACCTAAATATCTTGTTTTTCATGGGTTCATTGACTCTCCTCCTCCAATTGGGGAAGGTCCACGAGGAGTAAGGCGAGATTCTTAAATGTATGCATAGGTTGATATGAACATCAAATTAAAAGTCTCTGTTAGAATAATACAATGTCAAAAAACCGGACCTCAATGGATGGCCGAGTCAAAAATGGCAGGCGATCAAAAATTGCATTAAAATCATATAGTTGTAAACAAAAAATGCAATAACACCCGATACACTCAACCTATTGAGGTCTAGTTTAAGGCAAATTGCTTAGAATTAAAAACCTTTTAAAATGATGTATAACATGAGATAGGCCAATGAAGTTTTTCCCTAGACTTCTTTTAGAGACTCATCCGGAAACATACAAGTAAAACTTTGAATGTAAATACCATGGTTACAACTAACAGTAATACCCCATCCAAATACGTCAGCGTTGAATTTAACCATACAATACAAAATATCCTCCGCAAAGAACTAAATAAACACTATATGAGACTGGCATTCAACACTTCAAACCGGGTAAAAAGTATGTTAGGAAGCAAAAACAGGAATCTGATAAAAACTGAGTATTTATAAATTGAAATGCGCCGAATGTCCGAGTACTTATGTTGGTCAAACTGGACGAGGATTTAACATTAGATTCAAAGAACATATTCCCGACTCGAGAACGGACAAACAAAAATCTACATTTGCCCAACATTTAATTGATTATAATCACTCGATTGGCGGTATTGAGGACAGCCTCGAGATTTTACACATATGCAGTAAAGGGAAAAAGATGGATACGCTAGAAGAATTTGATATTTATAAATGTTTTAAGGGCAACAATCCTGATGAAAGTATTATCAATGAAAAACTTCAATTCAACTTTCATTCAATTTTCAATTCACTTATTGGGGATAATTGCCTACCTACAGCTGTACCCGTTCCTCCTGATATCACTGATACGCCTAGATAAGGAAACGTACTCCAGTCTGTCCCCGACCATTGGCGCGAGCGACGCAATCGTTGCATTGTTTCCGTGTCACAGGCCTGTGTATTGTAGTTCGGTGTTTGTTTTAATGTACGTATGTGTGAACTTTGTATGTGTTATTTATTTATTTATTTTTTAACCAAGATGACGAGGCCTAACAGCCGAAGAATTTCACGTTTTAGTCAGCTGAAGATGATGTACTGACATCAAAACATGTCCTGACCATGTTTGTAAATTAACATTGAGCTGTTTTTGACGGAATCTGTAAGAAATTTAGTCTTACGTTAATTCTCACAGCTCAGGGGCTATAACCATGAATTATATTTCACATAGATGTGTGAAGTTTAAACTTTCTAACTTATACCGTATAAAAAAAATAAGGAGAAAGGACTTCAAACTCACCTTGTAAAAATCAATCTAGATGGTAAGGTATTCTTACCATAATGTATCAAATTATTTATTAATTTTTTTAAGTAGAAAAACGCAATGCCGCGATTAGATTATTGATATGTAAATTTTGCGGAAACTGAAAATGCCGGTATGTCTGTGGAATCGATCAGCCTCATCATTATATTACCATATATAATTGGGATAATATATTCCACTTTAAATGTCATTAGCTTTATTTGCTTCGAAGGTTTGGTTATTCATATATATATAATTAGATTAAATTATGATTTAGCGTTTTTTACTCCCATTGATACTTGTAAAGAATGTCTAATTTATTATGCTCAGGGCTGGATTTACATACTGGCTGAAATAACTTTATCCTAGAGAGGAAACTTTTAGGTTTGCCAAAATTTGGGAGGGAAAGTAAAAAAAAAGGTTTCAATAAACCTGTATATACTGAAAGATTGTTTCATCACATCAGTAATTTTTAGCGTGATCTAATTAATGCAAATGTTCAATCATTCCTCCTTTGCATCGTAAAATATAGTTTAATCTACTGCATAATATGCTTCATGATAAACAATAAAATCGTAATAGTGCAATGAAGTACGTATGAGCGGATATTGGAGATTCCGAGGTTGCCGAAAAGTATTAGATATTTGAATAACTAACAAACCCATTCACTATCAAAACTGAAATCAAATGGTTAGTTTTTATGAATTTAAAGGTAGATTAGCATAAACAATAATTACACGATAAAAATATAATATTATCATCCTAAAAGCTAAGAAGATTGGCGCACTCCCATAAATCAACTTTCAATCATGAGATCTCCATGGAGGAACGTTGACGTGAGAAGTTGGAACTGCGATCACTTAGCAGGCAGGGATGCTCCCCCCATCAAGACAGGGAAGAGTACAGGCTAGTCAGAAAGTAGGCTCTTCCATGTGACTGGCTTTAACTAAAATAGCCGAATGAGACTTTTCCGTTTGCAAATATGTTTTCTTATGTCAAGAATTAAGCTTTTCGTCATAGCTTTAAAGCATTTATTTTTTCAGCGTATGTATTTATTTAATATTTTACGTTCAGTGTAATAAAACATCACATTAAAAACGACTTGGAGGATAATTTTACTTTCTGGCTAGCATGTTAGTAGTTATATTACCTGATTAAAATAAAATATACATTAAATAATAATTTACTTGTAACTATAAAGACACTTTGAGCCTGTAACTGTGAGAGCGAGAAACCAAACGGATCTTTATTTATTTATTATTACATTTTTTAATTACTAGTATGTCCAAAGTAGTTAATAAATGGTAATTTTTCAGAATGAAAGTTTAATTTTTACACGTTAATTACAAAATAAGATTACTTCAAATTATAGTATGGTTAAAAACATATGTTTAGAAACAACCATAAGTGATTCATCTAACCCTCCTTAAAGTAGGGGTAGGCTGTGTTGTTTAGGGATTTCCACTGGGTTAACCAGAGCTGTAATAGATCTGTAGCCTACTCCCAACACGCCGTTTGTAATATCGGCTCTTAAAATTAATTAATTTATAACGATTCTCGGCAACAAAAAAGTGGTCGCTGGCGACGGAACCATGACATCAAACGGCCGAACATTGATCGAACATTGTAATGTCGGCTGTTAGCACCGAGTATGTAGATGAAAATCTACCGTAATTGCGACGGAATTTCTATTAATGGGCTTTATATTCTGTGTAATACCAAAGATTCGAGTAATCCGGATTAACAAGCTAGTGAGGTTTTGATGTAGGTACATAACTGAAACATATGTAGGCCTAACCGTGGAACAAGTTTTTAGATGTTCAGCGCGGGGGCGGGGGGGGGGGGGGGGGTATTCGCCGTATGGTAAGCCCAGGGGCAGCAAATGTTTAAATTCGTCTCTGGCTTTATTGTCAACGAATGTTAAAACCTTATGTTGTATAGGTGGTCTTTATAAAGCTATAAGTTGACTATTTATAGGTACTAGAGTTCACCTCCTGATAACTGGACCCTAGAAGTTTAAAAACATGTTATAACTGAAATATCTGTTCGTCCTGCTTTTCTATAAGTTGTTTTTACAACAGTTGTCTAATGGTTCAATCAATTATCCTTTTCACTACAAGATTAACATTGGAACTTTGAAAGCATGTGGGATGAGCCCTGAGAGTCTGATGTGAATTAGAATGGAACTCTGCTCATCTACAGGACTATATATTTCTAACGGCATTCGCGGATTTCTCCTACGATGCACACCAGCTGAGAAAAAAGGAGGAAAGTAAACATGCTTGCCTAATAATCTATACTTATTTAATACGCTAAGGGGTTTTTTTGTGTTGAGAACTCCTCCTACAATTTTCAACCGATTTTAATCTTTTTCAGTTTTTGGTGTCGTTGGATAGGGCTAAGCCTTTGTTTCCGCAAAAAACGGATGAGAATCGGACTGAAAATAAAGGCGCTATCCACCATTGAAATCTAAAAATTTCCCATTAAAATAACATTGAGATTGAATAAAGCATTTTAAAAATCTGTTAATAATCAGACATATCAAAACATTAAGTAAATACGTGTAGTTTATTGGTGATTACAGATATTCACATTATTGGATTGGTCGGATGTCATTGATATGGAAACTGAAGTAAAATTTGTACTGTATTGAAATCATTTGCTCGATTACGACCAACACGTATACGAGTATATAGATTATAAATGGTAGGAAAACAAAGCATTTAACATAGTTCTAGGACAAAAAAATACCAATTTATGAATCAACAACGGTTCTAAAATATTGTTTTTAAAATATGTTTTACAATGTATTGAAAGCTTTAAAATTAAATGAGAATTTCAATCATTTTTCACTAAATAAAGTTTTATTTATTTTTATACAAAAAACTCTATCAGGAGATCTCGCAGGTATATCCTGTATCTGCATATAATTTACTAAAACACGCTTGTGCAATGCAGATGCCGATTGGCTGATTATAACTGATCACGTGACAAGGGATAATTTCTGTCTCTGTGCAAACCTCTCTAATAATTAAGTTGGCTATAATCATATGAACACATGACATGCACCTTCATTAGTGATTCCAACATGCATTATTAGAAATAAGTCTGATACCTATTTTAAAACTATAATTACAGTACTAGAACTGTTTTGTAGGCTTATGCCCTAGAACTGATGGTTTTATTGATATATTAGTTGATGTAATTGGTTATTCTTGCTTACTTTTAAAGTCTCAATTGACGAAAAGAAATAATTATACAACCTTGGAACAGAAAATAGCATAACTTTGCAGGTTCTCATGGTTTGATCTTTTTAATATAGTTCATGTGCAATCAATGCAGTGATACCATAGGTGAAATATTGAAAATTGTATCTTCTATGGAATATGTCAAAATATGAGAATGGAATTTCCCCAGTACTTAAATCATGGAATTTCCCCAGAACCCAAATCCTTCGATAGCGGTTTGTCGAGAGAAATCTAAAACCAGGAGAACAACTTTGTTTATAATCAGTCAATCAGTTATACTGTCTGTCTGTCAGTCAGGCAATGTGGATTTTAAATTAGTAATGTAGACTTTCGCATTGTGTACTAAAATATATAAAGATTTTTTTGGTTACATGTAGCTTTTCTCTCAACATAAATAAAATATTTTTTAAAACTTCATTTGGATGGCAGATGTAAACTATTTATTCAAAATAATTGTTTAATATTGATAACTTACAATATTTTGTACCTAATTTTATTATATTACAGTAATTTACTTTCAAAATGCAATGGCACTAAAATATATGGTCTCAGATATACAATACAAATTGCCAACATGAAAATTGTTGAAACCACATTGAACGAAACATTTTTAAACTAAGAATTTGTAATTATTCTCAAATAGAATAAATATGACAGGTACATGTAAATTAATATATTCAAACTTGAGTAACAGTAAAGCGCAACGGCCCGGAATAATCAACTTGGGTTGACATTTAAGTAGTTCGTTTGATTCTATTCTACTTTACCATAGTCTATGTTTTTTTTTCTGTAATACCTTTTTCCCTTCAACAGCTGTTTTTACCTGCAAATAAATAAAACTATTCCCCATTTTGATCTTATGTGCCAAAAACGAACTAAAAGCTTCTCCCATGCCCTTCATAATATAAACATCTAAAATCTTATTGCAAAACTAAGAACTGAGCCGCCTCAAACCGCCAAATGGTTTAAGAAATACGAGAGGGGGTTGTATTCCCAAAAACTTGTTCACGTATTATGTATGATTATTTTGTTTATTATCAAAGCAACACCACGCCTTCACCCGGAACTGTGTCAATCTCTCGATAAGGGTCGACGCCGTGCTGCTATCACAAACCATAACCACGCACTTCAAACTTTATAGCCCCGTTCTGCTCCTCACCCTCTCTCGCGCTCTCACTCTACTTTAACTCCTAACGTGGAATAATCGTCCATCTAATAAATAAATCAGTCTTTGTGTATTTTTTTAACTAATTTAAATTTCATTCTATAATTAAATTTTATTTAATGTATCAGTGTACGGAGCAGTTACTACAGAATATCATACTTATAGTTAAAAACATCAATTTTACCCAAGACTAAATGAAATTGCGGAATTTTACAAACTCTTTATTTTACAGTTAACATTGTTTAAAACTGTGTTTTTCATACAAGATTATTTTCAATTTCATCATGACGCAACCAAAATATATTTAAATAAATTCATCTGGTTCAACATATAAGTTTAATTTTCATATTTACGTGAATCATTATTTTTTAAATGAGAGACATAATTTTTTAGTAGTTGAGGCTTTGGCTTCAGAAGTACCATAGCTATCTCAAACTTAGAACTATAATTCTACGTATATTAAAATATTTACCAAGCTCGTTGTATCATCACGTATTGTCCTGAACGATTAATGTGTTTATTTGTGCGTATAAATTTTTATGAAAGACAACATAAACATAAAACAACATTCATTCACAACAGCAAATAAATATTGAAATCTTAATTTAAACCGTGAGAAAAGAGCTTACGATATTTGCCATCTACAACGTTGGAAATTAATAATGATGATGAATTTAAACAGTTTCTTGCATTTAAATATTCTTCGAAAAAAAGACAGCTTAATGGCATTTTGCTCTAAAATTTATGTCTAAGAACTTTGACAGTTTTTAAGCCCGTCGGCTAGACGAATGATAGCGCTATCAACTGGCGACTTCCGTTCACCAATCCAAACACGACTGGAGTGGTTCAGGAGTATAAGATAAGGAATCGAGCGGCCTAAACGTCGCCGTCACCGTCCCGACACCAGCTCTCAAACTCTGTCCGCTCCAAAGTGCAAGAGCATCTTTTGTACACTTGTAATCAGTTTAGGAAATCCTTTTATTAGTAAATCAAACAAAAGATATCTACTTCTAATTGAATTAAAGTATATATTAATTTAATGGGAAAATGTGTAAAATGTTTAAAAACATTACACAAATGAGCAGATGGCAATGTATTTATGTATTTTTATATATTTACTTCGTGAAAAACAAGTCTTATGATTTTAAAACATTTGTTCAGATTTTCTCACTCCTCCATTCCCCCCTCCGAAATCTTCATGTTACCTCATCGTTCTCCCACCTATGATTCTGAATAATGTTGTGCCAAGAAATAAGTACTTTTTTGCTCATATATTATGTGTTATTTAATGTTCTTATCACCGAAATTTAAATTTCAATTGAAAATAACATGAGTTAAAATATTTTTTATATTTTACAAGACGTATTACAGGGACACACATATTAGTCATGTGGAATGATACAAACATGAGTAACGTTTGTTTTATACAAAACTTATTACTTAGACAGACGTATTAGTTGTGAGCAAAGCTACAAGGGTGAGTAACGTTTGTGGATACAAAACTGGACTGCTTTTTATTAGTCTGTTACTAAATGGAAACCCAAAATCACATGTCAGAACATTCGTCATATACGTCATAGTGGTAGAGTCGTGGAGTACTAGAGTCCTTCACGTAACACATTTGTATAATTTATCAATCAAAATTTTCAAAGTTAAATTGCTCTTTTATATTTTTTTTATAAAGCAGAAGTTATAATGAAAATGGTGTTAACAAAATAATAATTACTTGTAACCTGAGATCCTTTAAATGGCTATACAGCACTCAGATTTCCCATTAGGGGTGTTTTCCTTCGAGAATTATATGGCGCGGAAACAACGGCAGCCACCGAATCCAACCTGCCGATTCCTCTAATTTCTCTTTTTTCTCCAATTGCACTGCAACCTGGCTCTGAGTGTTGAAATCGTCTTCAAAACATAAATTAAGTCTTTTACAACAAATCGTATCTAAATTTTATACATTCATATAACATTCTAGTGTTATACTAAGTGTTAATAAGAGGAAATGTTTGTATTCATTTTATAAACCAATTATTGTTATTTGCTCATTGTGCAATAAATTAGTTTTTATTGCAAAATGCCATCCATGATCATAGGTCTCATAATTTACCCAAATGTTAACATTTCACATCGAGGCACAACAGAATAACGTATTCTTAGTGAAGTGGAGCAGAGCACCTGTCGAGTACAAGTTGAAGGTTTAATTTTCGGAATCATTATGGATGTATCGTAAAATTAGCTTTCCTATTAGTTTAGTTTCAGATATTTTAGTATCATACTACAATACATTATAGTAGCAACTGATATAGAGACAAAAAGTCATATCTTTGGATATGTTTTATTTAAGTAATAAGAAAAACTCTTCTTCGGTTAAAGTTTTTGCAAAAAAATGTTGTAATTTTTTATTCTTTCATTTTATAGTTGGATAATTGACGGAGGTAATATTACCATTTATTGTAATTATTATAAGACATTACATTTTCATACAATACAAATTTTTGTATTTTTAGTATTATTACGCTTTTTACCATTTTGGATTTTTAACCTTTATAATTGACCAGTTTTACGACAGTGAAGGTCGCGATTTAGAAGTAAATTTTAAAATATTATTTCTGCATTTAATGAGCTTATTTCAATACAATCAAGAGAATTAATTCCTTCCTTGCCGTGTATAATGTAAGTTAAATATGGCAGCAAGAGAGAGCTACCAAGACTATTGATGTACGACTAAGAGCCCAGGCTTTTGAATGCGAACAAGTGTAAAGCTTTTGAATTTGTGTCTTTCTCTCCATGTAAAAATGTTACATTCTTTACAAATGGTTTTGTCTAAGATAATACAAGTAAGGTTTTTTAGTAATTAGATACACTACAATAATGCAAAATTATATATAGGTAATATGTAATTGCCTATATATAATATAGGTAATTACATACTTGAAAAGTGAATATAAATTAGCGACTTATTAAGGAAAGTCTCTGCATCAGTTTGATGTTTCAATAATTTTTCCTTCCAGGATTATTGCCCAAGGTTTATTGCTATTAAAATTATAAGTTTGTAATGAAAAAAATAAGTACTACACAAAATCTTTCCAAAGTGTGAAACTTTAAGAAAATGTCTGTTATTTCCCTCTACATATAACCTTGAACACTTTTAATATATTAAGCAAGGTTGTACCATTTCGGAGGTGTATTAACTCACCATAAAGTCAATCATCGTAATATATATTTCTAAAAATGTGTGTATTCTCAGCCAATTCGATCAAAATTTGTTTAATAAATAAAAGCTAGTAGTTTTTAAAGACATCTTTTAAATTTTTATTTTAATCTAAAATGAATACTAATAAACAGATGGTTGTGCGATTGGTTTCGTAATGATGGAATTTACATAACTGATCATAGGTTTTTATATTACTTGCGTTGATATAAATTTAAGTATGATTTTAACCTTAATTAATTATTATTTGTAAATATGTTGTAAATCATAGACAACTTTAAAAAGAGGAACAGATAGATTTATTTTTTTAATTAGCAAACGAAAGACTACTCTGCAGTAGTCGTCAAAAATAAATTTAAATATAACATCCTTTGACCCATTTGCTAAAGCCATTGCAATGAATCTTAATTGTTCTGTACTGTTTTAAAAATTAACGAATTACTATCAATTTGAAATATATACGTGTTTTTTAATCATGTTATTCATAAAACTTTACAATAGTTACTGCAAAATAGAATAACTGAATACCGTATAATAAGTTTGTGCTGACCCTAAGTTAAACTTGTACACATGGGTTTCAGAATTCACAATTTTTTTGTTCGTAATGATGAATTATACTGTCATATCAGAATAAAATACATAGAATACATAAAATACTACATAGACGAATCGAATTTAATTAATATATGATTGGTGCTGCTGCTGTACAATCGACTGCAATCCACTTGTCAGTTCCGTATAAAAGGATGCAGTTTCAACACAGAGTTATTGTTGACACAAAATTGCTTTGGTTTTATCCATCCCGAACTTAAATTCTGAACTGTGTCGTATTTCAGCTGACCTTTTATATTTTCTATTTAATTTCAAAATGTATCTTATATTTGAAATGTGTTCAAATTAAATTGATTATTATTCTCAAAATCCGGTACAACAATGTTTTGTTATTTTTTTCAGGTAACTATTTTTTCGAACTAAACATTTTAAAGATTAATTGATAAACACATAAATTGAATATAAGCAATTAAACGTTGAAAGCATAGGTCCAGAATGCTGTCTAGCGACCATGCTGTAATTGATAGAACGTGAGATAACGAGATATGAGTTTGTACCTTTTTTGGGTCGTTGTCATTAAAAATAAGATATCGCTCCGGTAGAGACATGGTTTTTCTATATCTTCTACAAATAATCATTATATACATTCTTAAATGAATAATTTTCCTAATGGAAAGATAAACTCGCCTGACATAATTAAAAAGTGTAATATCAACAAGGTAAGTGGAAAAGCTCGTTAAACTTGTCAGTAACGAACATGAAGGACAAGTATCGATTTTAATTTTTATAATTGCTTCTAGAAGTTTTACCCAATCCTTGGAACTAGTTATACTTATAACTAAACGAAAAGATCTTTGCAAATTTTTTATCATGTATTTCATGCTTCAGTTAATTATATAGAATGTCTACATAAGATGTTATCGTAGACACAAACTATTGTTTTCAGATTTAAATAATAAGAGCAATACTTTTTCGTTTACGGTTAATTGTTTACGGTCACCATTTGTAGTAAAATATTATGAAAAATAACCTTATATAAAAACAGAGTAGTTACTACACGAGGAACAGGTGTTTCCTTGTAAGCCAGTGAGCCGTCTACGACCAGCTTGGGACAATTTATAACTATGTATTTTCAAACATATACGAAAGCGTATTTATATATCATTAAGCGTATTTATATATCATTGCAATACTTTAAGTATCAGTTGTTAACTAAGCATTTCTTGAAAGACGTTTACTATTGAAAATAAATGCCTCTTTTAATACCTAAGGTTCATTTCTTTGAATAGTTGTTGGGTGGTTTTAAGTGGGTCAGAATGAAATGACACGACTTTTTATGCGACCAGACGCACAAACCAACACAGGCGTCATCCCGACCACTTGAGCTTGGGGAGATGACGGGCCGGTGTTCAAAACATCAGGCAGAATGGTGTAAATACACGGTTGGTGCTATGCTCAACGCAGTGTTTCGTTATGTTATAACCAAGACGAGCTACTTAGTAAAACGAATAAAAATGTGCTCATTGTTGTAATAGATTGCTACAATTGAGACATGTCATTTGATACTAAAGTCGTTCAAAATAATTAAAAATGTATACAAAATTATTGTAACCAGTGGCTGAATCAACTTTTGTTATCAGGGTACCACTAATTTGACCTTATATCTTCTGCAAATATTAAATTGCATGCTGGTTTGGGCATTGATATAGGGAGTACATAGTTAGAGAATAAACTATAGAGGGTTAATACCCACCATATACTTAAAATTATTGTTGAAAACTCTTTTATAACTATTTCCTTTAATTAAATAAAAACCGCATGAAAAAATTACAATTTTTTAATGCTGTACTCTTTATTATCATGTAAAGTATTTATCATGTAAACCATATAATCACAACCCTCCTGACCTCGTCAGAGGGAGCTTTTGAGTATTTTGACGTACAGTTGCTTAACAATAAATTTTAATAATTACAATAACCCAAAACAAAATAAATAATGACTGTAAAATTAAAAATGTTTTCAAATTTAATATCTTAAGATTTTTAACATGATTCTTTGATATTATAACACTCTCGTTGATTAAAGTAAAATATTCAGATAATTAAACCACAAATCATTTATATGTTTTATATGACTAAGCATTAATTTTATGCTTTCTGTATGTAATTTGTTAAGTTTCGAATTGAACCGGAACCTCTAAATAACACCAAACGATGAGAAAAATGGAAGCGAGGAATTAAATAGAAATTTCTTTATCAAATGCTTTGAAATTGATCTTCCACAAAAACACTTAAATCTCGCCCTCCCTGATTGGAACCCTCCAGCTGGATTTATATCCCATTTTCAACCTCGCGATAAGAACTGGCAAGTTTGCGGCTCCTCTTGTAATAAAAGTCAAACAAAGTTTTTCCATGTATCGTTCAACTTAAATTGAAACATAGTTTTTGTGAATTTGTCAATATTGGTCATACTTTAAAATGCATGGTGGAATATAGAGTGCAATGTAATAATCATCTTTAAAAAATTAGATTAAAATTTAATATTTTCAACAATGTGTGTAAATAAATTGTGAAAAATATTATTGATTCTTTTATTCTTTGAAAATTAAATGACTTTTAAATTTTCTGAGTGTTGCAAATTTTTAATCGAGAAATCCTTTTTATCTTAGCCTACCAACATTAAAATTAAGATTTTTTTTAGATTAAGTTCTACGAGAAAGGAAAATAATTTTTAATCATAAGTTTGGAACTGGTTTACTTGACCAGGATGAACTAACTTGTTGCTGAGGTGAAGCATAACTTAATAAAACCATCATGATAGCTTAAATTAACGTGTTAAATAACAGAAGCGCAGGCGGCGTTAGAATGTCAGCAGCCGCGTCAGTGAGTGTCAGGTCCGGCGCGGTGGAGTGATATAAAGCTAAGAGTCGCTCTGACAGCCACCAACGCCACCAGCAACACTCATACATATGTAAATGGGGCTGAATCACAGGACACGGCCGAAATTCCACCATCTGACTCACTTACACTGCCTGACACAACAATGACCAACAGTCGGCATATAGTGTGATTTGTAACTTATATTGATCAAATTGCAAGTAAAACAGCAGTTTTATGTCGTAGTCCGAAAATAAGGCTTTTATTGTCGTAGGCTACTATAGTAGGGTTCGGTAGAAACATCTGTTAATTTTTACGATGCGCTTACCTAAAAAACTATGGTCTTCGATATAATGACATAAAAATCAAATAAAATAAGGACATCATAAAAAAATGGCTAGCAAAATAAATTTTAAAGGCAAGATTTTGTCTAAAGTTTAATCTATGTATTAGTTGTTTAATCAAAATAATATCAGGAAGTTGTATGATCAACATAAAATCTGGATAAAAGAACACTAAACGAAAAAAAATAATGAATTTTCAATTTGTTTAGAATTTATTTACTACATTTAAAATGATAATCTTTCCGCAGTAGGCCTATGTTCAAAACGTTACACAGAAAAAAACCTTTTGGTCCTAATGACGTTTTGGTTGTTGAATGAAGTTTTATAGTTTATATTTTATCTAAAAAATCACATTTTAAAAGGTTTGATAAACATTTTTGTTCTGGTTTAGACTTTTGTAAGTCAAATTGTGATAATTTACATTGGAATTTTATGGGGTAAAATCCATTTAAACCTCTACAAAAGCAAATGCTTATGGTACGAATTTGATGTTTCAAGATCTCTTTATTTCAAAAAGTCTACATAAATAAATATTAATTCATTACTGTTAAAGTAAAAAGTAGCCCTATCTTTTACATTTAGTATAAGGGACTGAAAAAATAGATTTTAGGCTTTTGGAGACATCAACCGTGGTCAGGGGCTCGGTGTTTTCAGCGATACAAAAGTAATTGCACTGATAGAATTTTAAAAAAAAAATATCATAAGAAAGGTATGAAAGGAGTTAAAAAGCGACTCGACAATTAGTTGTAAGTGTGTGCAAGTAAGCGTGCAGAGATGGTCTGGTGCGAACAGAGCTAAGCGCGTCCATTCATCCATTAATTGCAAGGGTCGAAGGCTAGAAGTATCACGTTACGACAGCTGTCTTCCCCACCATTTGAATGTTAAAACTATCAACATAAAGCCGACACTTTGAGCCATTTGTTTGTCTTTTAACGAGAGAAATATACGTAAAATAAAATAATTCATTTTTAATAAGTATAAACAATGAGTCTTACCGTTAACATCTCTATAAGAAAATTTAAATGCTTACATCTACCATTTTATCCCTTTAATTGGTATAAAAGCAGGCTTGTTTTTATCGAAATTAATTTTTAGTTTTCTACTCAAAAATTGTGGGAAGTTTAAAATAAGTTATGAGTAAAAAAGGATAACTTGTAACGAATCGTGAACCACGAGCTCAAGCTCGTGGTTCGTGGTTTTAAATGATAAATGAATTCAATTTCAAAATTGAATAGTTTGTTTTGATACTATTGTTTAATACAAATAACAATACGAATGTTTTGATAAATAATAACAATACGAATACATTCCCTGTCAGACTGGAAGTTTCCTAGTAGGGACATTCCATGATAAAAAATTTAGTTTAGCCCACGAAAACTAGATAAAAATAAAGAGCTGATGCTAGGGTTTTCCTAATTGTCACGGGAAGCGTTATTTTTACCTGTTAAATAATCATATTTGTTTACAAAAAACAAAACAATAATAAACTTCTGAAAAATTATCAGCATAATCCTTAAGTAAAAATAGCATCTTAGATATACTATCTGTGTTTCGAGGGCGGCATTCTCATATCCCCAAAAGGATGTCCTTACTTATTTGGTTCTACAGCATATAGATAGGCGTTTCCTGGCAAATACTATTTTGATGCATTTCAATTATAGGGTATCATTTTCCGGGCTGCGATGGAATATACCAGATTGGATTAAAGTTTAGATTAAAGTACAAAACACCTTTGACCCGAGTTATAAAATGATAGTTTTCATCAGGCTGTAATTACTTTATAATAATAATTTGAATTTTTTTGCATAATGACTTAGCCTACTAGTAGCGCAATTGATTTTGGCAGTACAGTCACACCACTGCTTTAACATGAAGGTTAAACAGTAATCATAACAGCAGATTCATGGTAATCTTAGAAATTCTAGCGCTACTTACACCATAAGCTGATATAGCTTGATAGATATGATACATCTGTTATATTAATGGGTAAGCATGAATAATTCCCTCTTTTTCAGCTTTTGTGTATCGAAGGAGAAATCCGCAAACACCGTTAGAAAGTGGCGTCCTGAATATGAGCAAAATCCCATTATAATTCACATTAGCCCCTAGAGATAGGCCTTAAATGAATTCAAAATTTCAATATTAATCTTGTTGAAGAAGGGTAATTAACTGAATCTGGAACAGATGTTACAGTAGTTATAAAATATTTTTAATTGGGGTCCGGGCGGTCCGGATCAACTTAATTTTTTTTTAATTTCAACCGGTGGGTGATCTCTAGTAAAGTTTTAATAATTAGTAGTACAGGGAAAACATTCAGTTGAATTACATTGAAAAAATCTGGAAATTACAGAAAGAGTAATTTTTTACACTCGAAGATGACGTCGAAAAAAGCTGACATTTGCACGTTGTTACTAAAATAATTTTTTACCATCTCGTATTACATCTAGCTATCATTTTCAAACGAAACTCAAGTTTCAATTCTTTTGTTTAATTTAAAAGCTACCTGCTATTCTACCATCAGATATCAGATTCTGATGCTCAGTCATATCTTATTTCCAACTATTTTCCCCATGATTAGGCACCTGTAGGACTAATACTAATATTTTACTTAAAAAGTCGGTCTTTAATCGGTTTTTAATTACTTAAAAATTATTTTTAAATCTAAGCTCCATTTTATTTCTTTTATTAGGAAAGGTCATTTGTGTTTATATCAAAATTATATATATTGGAAGCCATTAACTATTGTTATCTCTCTACAATCTCTCTACAGGAGGGAAAGTACTCGAGACGCAGGGTCTGGTGCAGACTGTGGAATCTCAGTTCTATACATATGCAAATATTAGCAAACCGCTGGTGGTCTGGACGACCGCAGGAATCTTGAGAACAATGTTTACAAATTGTGCGATATGAAAACGGGACCGTTCGAGTGCACAGAATGGTCGTAAACGTGTATCCAAATTACCGCTTGATGGTTTTTTACCATTAAATCATTTAAAAATTAAGTAAACGCAATATATAGTACAGTAAAATAAGTCTAAAAACAACCTTTTGATCGGCAACTGATGTGCATCCGTAAAACTTTCAGAAGACCTTCTTTTAAGCTCTAGAAAAAGAAATTTGATGAGTGCCCCAAAAATAATTTTTTTACACCTATAAAATCACTTTTTAAAATGGCGGTTCCTTGGTAATGGGATAAATTTTGAAAAAGTTTCCCTTTTTCATTTTTTACCTGCATCTCTCAATATTAAGTTGTAAGGACAACGCCAATAATTGTTGGATGGTAAATACTTTATTTCGAACGGTCCTTAATTTTCCTTATAATCTTGGATCCGTCATATTGGATTAAAGTAATTTTTTTCTCATATAAAGATAGTGTTGTGATATATCATTTCAAAGTAGATTTTTACGCTCATTACAATGCCGCAATCCGTTTTTGAAAATATTCGTTCGTTTTAAAGATATACGAAAATTAAATATTTTCTATATACATTTACTATCATGGACGTTTCAAACTTATTTATTTATGTTTATTTTTAACATATAATCTGTTCTTATTGAGATGGGTTGTTGATTTTTATATCAAATCACTCAGTGGATATCTTTGGCCATCTTAAGAGTTCTTGGTCATTTGAATCGGTTTGGTTTGAACATGTTTGTACGTTTTAAACTACTCCCAAGTTTCGGAAAAGGAAATATTTTGTATTGAAAAGTGTATTATATCTCAACTTAAATATATCCAATTTTAACAATCAATATCTGGAATTAAAGTCAATAATGCTACTGTGTAATTTAAGGACAGAACGAACCTTTATCACATTTACAACTTGAGTTGTACGTCTTTAACTGAAGACGAATTTCAGCAACCAATAATTTTATGTTGATTTTACAATCATAACTCGCTTAAAAACAAACGAATTTCAATGGAGAACAACTCAAATTAAAGATATTGATGTACTGGTTGCTTTAAGACCGGATATAACTTTGTGTTTTATTTAGAACTTGAGCTATTGATCTTTAGTAAAAGCTAATTAAAAAAAAATTAAGTTTCTACTGAATAGAACGAGATAACTCATTTCTGACTCCACCGAATTTAATGAAGAAAATCTCGAATTAATGCCGGAATATTACTGAGTATTTTAAGCCCACAATGAACCTCATAAATCAATTATATCTAGATATAAAAGAAATATAATAAAAAATAATTTTTAAGTTCGAAACGTCCATGTAATGTAGGCTACGGGATGGATTTTGATTTGAGTGTATCTTTAAAACGATCAGAGATTTTCAAAACAGATTGCGGCATTGCAATAAGCATAAAAATCTGCATTGAAATGATGTGTCACAACACTATCTTTACAATAGAAAAAATAACTTTTATTTAAGAATCTGCAGTACCTACAACATTTCAGTATTTTGTCCCTTAAGAAGAATGTTATATTCAAATATAACATGACTGTGAGTTTGTTTTTCTTCTGAAAATTACGAACTTGATGTAATTTTAAATGTACCTTAGTGTCTTTCATTGAAAATTGATTAAAATGATCCAATAAAAATAACGAATCGAAAAACAATGTATATTATCCCCATTTTCAGACCTTGTTTAACCATTTTTAGGGGGTAAATCAAAAATTATTCACGTCACATAAATACCGGCGGAGGAGATGTGCCGGTACCGATCGCAATGTAGGTGGATGGATGTCTGAAGACGGCATCGATTGACCTTGTTATTTACCGACAGCGGATGTGGTGACCCGACAAACATGGTTATCGACCCTGTACCGGCGGTGGAGATGTGCCGGTACCAATCGCAATGTAGGTGGATGGGATGTCTCAGGACGGCATCGATTGAAGGTGTTATTTACCGACAGCGGATGTGGTGACCCGACAAACATGGTTATCGACCCTGTACCGACGGTGGAGATGTGCCGGTACCGATCGCAATGTAGTGCATGGGATGTCTCAAGACAGAATCGATTGACCGTGTTATTTACCGACAGCGGATGTGGGTGACCCGACAAACATGGTTATCGACCCTGTACTGACGGTGGAGATGTGCCGGTACCAATCGCAATGTAGGTGGATGGGATGTCTCAAGACGGCATCGATTGACCGTGTTATTTACCGACAGCGGATGTGGGTGACCCGACAAACATGGTTATCGACCCTGTACTGACGGTGGAGATGTGCCGGTACCGATCGCAATGTATGTGCATGAGATGTCTCAAGACGGCATCGATTGACCGTGTTATTTACCGACAGCGGATGTGGGTGACCCGACAAACATGGTTATCAAACCTGTACCGACGGTGGAGATGTGCCGGTACCAATCGCAATGTAGGTGGATGGGATGTCTCAAGACAGCATCGATTGACCGTGTTATTTACCGACAGCGGATGTGGGTGACCCGACAAATATGGTTATCGAACCTGTACCGACGGTGGAGATGTGCCGGTACCGATCGCAATGTAGGTGGATGGAATGTCTCAAGACGGCATCGATTGACCGTGTTATTTACCGACAGCGGATGTGGGTGACCCGACAAATATGGTTATCGACCCTGTACCGACGGTGGAGATGTGCCGGTACCGATTGTAATGTAGGTGGATGGGATGTCTCAAGACGGCATCGAATGACCGTGTTATTTACCGACAGCGGATGTGGGTGACCTGACAAACATGGTTATCCACCCTGTACCGGCGGTGGAGATGTGCCGGTACCGATCGCAATGTAGGTGGATGGAATGTCTCAAGACGGCATCGATTGACCGTGTTGTTTACCGACAGCGGATGTGGGTGACCCGAAAAACATGGTTATCGTCCTGTACCGACGGTGGAGATGTGCCGGTACCGATTGTAATGTAGGTGGATGGGATGTCTCAAGACGGCATCGAATGACCGAGTTATTTACCGACAGCGGATGTGGGTGACCTGACAAACATGGTTATCGACCCTGTACCGGCGGTGGAGATGTGCCGGTACCGATCGCAATGTAGGTGGATTTGATGTCTCAAGACGGCATCGATTGACAGTGTTATTTACCGACAGCGGATGTGGGTGACCCGACAAACATGGTTATCCGCCCTGTACCTACGGTGGAGATTTGCCGGTACCGATCGCAATGTAGGTGGATGGGATGTCTCAAGACGGCATCGATTGACCGTGTTATTTACCGACAGCGGATGTGGGTGACCCGACAAACATGGTTATCGACCCTGTACCGGCGGTGGAGATGTGCCGGTACCGATCGCAATGTAGGTGGATGGGATGTCTCAAGACGGCATTGATTGACCTTGTTATTTACCGACAGCGGATGTGGGTGACCCGACAAACATGGTTATCGACCCTGTACCGGCGGTGGAGATGTGCCGGTACCGATCGCAATGTAGGTGGATGGGATGTCTCAAAAAGGCATTGATTAACCTTGTTATTTACCGACAGCGGATGTGGGTGACCCGAAAAATATGGTTATCGAACCTGTACCGACGGTGGAGATGTGCCGGTACCAATCGCAATGTAGGTGGATGGGATGTCTCAAGACGGCATCGATTGACCGTGTTATTTACCGACAGTGGATGTGGGTGACCCGACAAACATGGTTATCGACCCTGTACCGACGGTGGAGATGTGCCGGTACTGATCGCAATGTAGGTGGATGGGATATCTCAAGACGGCATCGATTGACCGTGTTATTTACCGACAGTGAATGTGGGTGACCCGACAAACATGGTTATCGACCCTGTACCGATGGTGGAGATGTGCCGGTACCGATCACAATGTAGGTGGATGGGATGTCTCAAGACAGCATCGATTGACCGTGTTATTTACCGACAGCGGATGTGGGTGACCCGACAAACATGGTTATCGACCCTGTACCGACGGTGGAGATGTGCCGGTACCGATCACAATGTAGGTAGATGGGATGTCTCAAGACAGCATCGATTGACCGTGTTAATTACCGACAGCGGATGTGGGTGACCCGACAAACATGGTTATCGACCCTGTACCGACGGTGGAGATATGCCGGTACCAATCGCAATGTAGGTGGATGGGATGTCTCAAGACGGCATCGATTGACCGTGTTATTTACCGACAGCGGATGTGGGTGACCAGACAAACATTGTTATCGACCCTGTACCGACGGTGGAGATGTGCCGGTACCGATCACAATGTAGGTGGATTGGATGTCTCAAGACGGCATCGATTGACCGTGTTATTTACCGACAGCGGATGTGGGTGACCCGACAAACATGGTTATCGACCCTGTACCGGCGGTGGAGATGTGCCGGTACCGATCACAATGTAGGTGGATTGGATGTCTCAAGACGGCATCGATTGACCGTGTTATTTACCAACAGCGGATGTGGGTGACCAGACAAACATGGTTATCGACCCTGTACCGGCGGTGGAGATGTGCCGGTACCGATCACAATGTAGGTGGATTGGATGTCTCAAGACGGCATCGATTGACCGTGTTATTTACCGACAGCGGATGTGGGTGACCAGACAAACATGGTTATCGACCCTGTACGGACGGTGGAGATGTGCCGGTACCGATCGCAATGTAGGTGGATGGGATGTCTCAAGACGGCATCGATTGACCGTGTTATTTACCGACAGCGGATGTGGGTGACCCGAAGAACATGGTTATCGTCCCTGTACCGACGGTGGAGATGTGCCGGTACCGATCACAATGTAGGTGGATGGGATGTCTCAAGACGGCATCGATTGAAGGTGTTATTTACCGACAGCGGATGTGGGTGACCCGACAAACATGGTTATCGACCCGGTACCGGCAGTGGAGATGTGCCGGTACCGATCGCAATGTAGGTGGATGGGATGTCTCAAGACAGCATCGATTGAACTTTTTATTTACCGACAGCGGATGTGGGTGACCCGACAAATATGGTTATCGAACCTGTACCGACGGTGGAGATGTGCCGGTACCAATCGCAATGTAGGTGGATGGGATGTCTCAAGACGGCATCGATTGACCGGGTTATTTGCCGACAGCGGATATGGGTGACCCGACAAACATGGTTATCGACCCTGTACGGACGGTGGAGATGTGCCGGTACCAATCGCAATGTATGTGCATGGGATGTCTCAAGACAGCATCGATTGACCGTGTTATTTACCGACAGCGGATGTGGGTGACCCGACAAACATGGTTATCGACCCTGTACCGGCGGTGGAGATGTGGCGGTACCGATCACAATGTAGGTGGATGGGATGTCTCAAGACGCCATCGATTAACCATGCTATTTACCGACAGCGGATGTGGGTGACCCGACGAACATGGTTATCGACCCTGTACCGACGGTGGAGATGTGCCGGTACCGATCACAATGTAGGTGGATGGGATGTCTCAAGACAGCATCGATTGACCGTGTTATTTACCGACAGCGGATGTGGGTGACCCATGGTTATCGACCCTGTACCGACGGTGGAGATGTGCCGGTACCGATCACAATGTAGGTGGATGGGATGTCTCAAGACAGCATCGATTGACCGTTTTATTTACCGACAGCGGATGTGGGTGACCCGACAAACATGGTTATCGACCCTGTACCGACGGTGGAGATGTGCCGGTACCGATCACAATGTAGGTGGATGGGATGTCTCAAGACGGCATCGATTGACCGTGTTATTTACCGTCAGCGGATGTGGGTGACCCGACGAACATGGTTATCGACCCTGTACCGACGGTGGAGATGTGCCGGTACCGATCACAATGTAGGTGGATGGGATGTCTCAAGACAGCATCGATTGACCGTGTTATTTACCGACAGCGGATGTGGGTGACCCGACAAACATGGTTATCGACCCTGTACCGACGGTGGAGATGTGCCGGTACCGATCACAATGTAGGTGGATGGGATGTCTCAAGACAGCATCGATTGACCGTGTTATTTACCGACAGTGGATGTGGGTGACCCGACAAACATGGTTATCGACCCTGTACCGACGGTGGAGATGTGCCGGTACCGATCACAATGAAGGTGGATTGGATGTCTCAAGACGGCATCGATTGACCGTGTTATTTACCGACAGCGGATGTGGGTGACCCGACAAACATGGTTATCGACCCTGTACCGGCGGTGGAGATGTGCCGGTACCGATCACAATGTAGGTGGATTGGATGTCTCAAGACGGCATCGATTGACCGTGTTATTTACCGTCAGCGGATGTGGGTGACCCGACAAACATGGTTATCGACCCTGTACCGACGGTGGAGATGTGCCGGTACCGATCACAATGTAGGTGGATGGGATGTCTCAAGACAGCATCGATTGACCGTGTTATTTACCGACAGCGGATGTGGGTGACCCGACAAACATGGTTATCGACCCTGTACCGACGGTGGAGATGTGCCGGTACCGATCACAATGTAGGTGGATGGGATGTCTCAAGACAGCATCGATTGACCGTGTTATTTACCGACAGTGGATGTGGGTGACCCGACAAACATGGTTATCGACCCTGTACCGACGGTGGAGATGTGCCGGTACCGATCACAATGTAGGTGGATTGGATGTCTCAAGACGGCATCGATTGACCGTGTTATTTACCGACAGCGGATGTGGGTGACCCGACAAACATGGTTATCGACCCTGTACCGGCGGTGGAGATGTGCCGGTACCAATCGCAATGTAGGTGGATTGGATGTCTCAAGACGGCATCGATTGACCGTGTTATTTACCGACAGCGGATGTGGGTGACCCGACAAACATGGTTATCGACCCTGTACCGACGGTGGAGATGTGCCGGTACCGATCACAATGTAGGTGGATTGGATGTCTCAAGACGGCATCGATTGACCGTGTTATTTACCGACAGCGGATGTGGGTGACCCGACAAACATGGTTATCGACCCTGTACCGACGGTGGAGATGTGCCGGTACCGATCACAATGTAGGTGGATTGGATGTCTCAAGACGGCATCGATTGACCGTGTTATTTACCGACAGCGGATGTGGGTGACCCGACAAACATTGTTATCGACCCTGTACCGACGGTGGAGATGTGCCGGTACCGATCACAATGTAGGTGGATTGGATGTCTCAAGACGGCATCGATTGACCGTGTTATTTACCGTCAGCGGATGTGGGTGACCCGACAAACATGGTTATTGACCCTGTACCAATCTGCCTCTACCTCAACCGCCCCATTAACCCGCTTTATAAGAGTATTTTTAGAGAGATGCCCTTTTCCGTTGATTAATGCTTGGTAAAAGAAACCATGAAATTTTTTTATTTTTGCAGAGTGTGATATGAAGTATCTCAATTTATTATAAATATTTTGCTATAGGTAAAAATTGGAGTAGTATGGACGGTATGAACGTAGGGAACGGAGTGATGATAAGGACTTACAATTAAAGAAATATAGGACGTACCAAATAAAATTGGAATTGTATGCTTGGTAAGATGTAAATTAAAGCCTTATAATAATATGTGAAAAATAGAATGTACTAATTCTGGTTATGTTCAAATAAAAATATCAGAAATAATTATACTACAGCAGTGTTAACAGACGTACACCAGATCCAATTTTACTGTCATAAAATAACACCACCCACTTTTCCTTGTGGGTGACGTTTACTAATGAAAGGTTTCTAATTGATTGCTTCGAAACGATTTTGTATTAGTCAAATTGATTTCAAGATTCAAGGCGATAAATATTAATAGCAGTTTTTAATAAGAAACTTTAATTGTTTTGTCGTTTCCTCTGTAAATAGGCCTGAATAGTCATATAATTTTGAAAATTGGGAAATTTCTTTTCATTGCAATAATTGTTGGGTTTACACATTTAAAAAGGCAGAGTCAGTGAGTAGATGCTTATAAAATCTTAAATTACCTTATAATTTTCTTTCCAATATTAAGTTTTGTATTAATGCTGGTTTATTAAAATCTGTTAGAAAAAAACTGTCAGCTTACAAAAGCACCACGGATAAAAATAATCCATAAAATATTTATAATTATATTGTTCAAGTGTCTACCATATCTCTACATACACCTGTGCATTTACCTGAGTTTCTGTGCAGGTAATAACTAATATAGCTGAGTGAATGAGTCGTAGGTTTTATCACTTGCAGAATACTAATCTAAGCTTACGGATTGAATAGTGACAAGTTACACCTGCGAACAACCAATAATTACATCCATGAAAATAGCTAGTCACGCAGAGACGGATAGAAATTTCACTGAAGTAGTTCCATCAGCAGATCACATATATTCATTACTCTAATCATTGGTTGGTTGTTGGTCATTTAATTTCCCTAGTTAATATGGATTTGTATTTCCTTTTGTATACAAATCTAATAAACAATGCCTTTCAGTAATAAATTTTAATCCATTAGTGCTGTGCTTTATTGCGCTTTTTATATTATTAATTCTATTTGCCATTGTTTATATGTTGATATTCTTGCTATTAAAATATAAAATGCATAATCTTTTTAAGTTCTTAACTGTTCTCTTGCTGTTTAATGTGAAACAAAACTGAGAAACTACACCCAATATTAGTGAAGTTTTCGAATCAGTTTTTCCACACATTTTTCCAGTCGGTAGGTAGCATATTTTGACCCGTAGTCTGTGAAATTATGACAAGGTGTAAATTAGATCTACAATGGAAAAATAAAAAAATACATAAATAAGGACTTAATATTTTTAAACTACACTGCCCCATGTCATGGACCAATAAGCCTGAACTGTGATAAAGACAGCACGGCACTCTCATTGCAGACTAGAGGTGACCACTCAGGTTTGTTACCATGATGTCGTCGTCGAGATCGAGCCTGAGACCACTTGTGAGGAGAGAGCTCTCGTTCAGCTACCCTCCTGGCGATTCGGTAATTTACAACTCCGATAACTCGTTAATTTGTAGTAGAACTACTTGTTGTATAGGAAATTAGCCTTAGTATGTAAAACTGATTAACATGAAATAAAAGCATACAAGTATCAGTTGATATCTACTTTGAATTTATGAAGGCGACCAGATAAAATCGGAGACCGACAGGAACATTCGTCGTATTGTTGTGTTGTGTCGGGTGAGCGGTCGCAGGTCTGGAAGATGATGACATGGCCGATATATTTTGACCTCAGATCCCGTGATTAGCTTTCATCCGACCACGGCGGTATTGTGGGGCCACAAATTGAACCTGACAAACAAAATCCCTCCCCTCCCAGACCAGCTTTGATGTCACCAAACTGGACGATACAAAAATGTTTTATCCGTTTAATTAGATACTTAAACCCCCTTGAAGCAATATTTCAGCTATACAATTTATGTGTTTAAAAAGTTGAGCTATTTAATATAAATTAAAAATATATATCTACTTATGAAATTTGAGTTAAATAAACTGGCAGCAAATTCAGTTTTATCTTCTCAATTTTATATTGATATTTACGTACTAATTAACGTTTCACATTTATCATGCTGGTAGGCCTACTTTATTTTCATGTAATGCAGTTGATTACAACTGTTCTAAAACGTTACATTATAACAGGGTTTATAATAAATTTTCGTTACACGATTTCCTTAGTTGCAATATAGCCTAATAAATCATAATAGTTAGGCTTATGTAGGCTATACAATTTTAATATTTTTCTTTATTACTATTTTAATGTATCAAATAAATGGTGTTGGTAGTATTTGTTTATTTTTAATCTAATTATTTTTGCAGAGATCACACTTTTCATCACACATACTTTTTATTTTCTAAATCACATACTTGTAAGGGTATTTTATTATTAATGTTGTTTTCAACACAGGTCTTAAAATAGTATGCATTAAACTTTCATGAACACCTGAAGGATTTTAATGTGGGTATGTTTTTATTAATTACTTACCACGTAAATTTTGAACTCTGACATTCATTCAATGATTACGATATTTGGAAAATATTACATATTTCAACAAACATATATTTATATAACCAGATATTTGTTTCAATTTTGATACAAGGGGTAACTTTTATAATTTATTTACTGTTAATCGTGTATCATGGGTTAACACACGAATTTTATATTAATATGAAATTTGATCACAAAGAATTTCAATACGAAAACATATTAAGCTACCCGATGAGGAGTCTGCGGGGGGGCGAGGGTGGGTAGAGTGAAGGGGTTGGGCGAGGGAGGGTTTGTCGGCGTCGTCTGTTTCCCAGAGAACACGGGGCAGCAAGTGGTACTGACAGCACGGCTCACCCCGCCTAAATCACAAACTTGCTTTCTCTAATGTTCATTCTAGGAGGAACTTAATATTATGTAAATTCTACTCAAGTTTGTGAGCTCCGAGAGTAACTCAGCTTTATAAAACATTCCTCGCTCTTAATACAAGCACTTACAACTTTACAGCTTAACTTTCATAGCAATACAAAGTTACAGACGTTACATTTTTTAGCTTTGTTGTTAGATCTACACAGTTACTTTGGATTGTTGGCGTTAATGACAGTAAATGGTAATCGTAAAGTTTTAGAGCAGCTGTAATTTATTGAGACCGATTATGAAGAATACATACAAATTGTTTTGTAACTTAAATTAATTATTTGTATATTATGCTTTCTCGCCATAAAACTGGTTGTTTTCAAAACCCAATAATGTGTTAAGTATTTACAACATCTGCACCATGGATTGGGTTTATAAACCATTGAAACATGTCAACATAGTACAAATGTACAGCAACTCATTACATTTCAACATGAAGAAAAACTTACAAGTTTGTTTTGACGGGTTTTCAAATAATTCTGTGAATCAAAGTGATAAAAACTAAAATTGTAAACTAAGTGTCTTCTGTAGGTTATAATTACACGTCTTTAAAGTTGATAATGACTAAATGTGTTTATTCATATACTTAGTACTTTGGCACTAAGTAAATAAAACGAACTATAAATAAAAAAAATATAAATTTATTGAATGAATCTATAGTGATGGCTTTAGGGTCAACTAGTAGGGATGTATTCCAAGTTTTAACATACTTAGTTTACTATTTACGAATATTACCGATAAGAGCGCCAATTTTGTTAAAATAAATCTTCGCTTGACTCGATTGTGCTAGCTGTATGGTTTGATTTTGGTTTTCAGTCATATTTATAGAAAAAATCATGCCAATCAAAAAGTTGTAGCTTTATTAGGTGTATTTTAGCCTATTTTATTAGAAACTAAAATGGAACTGTTCAAGAAGTTGAATTTGATCCTGATAACAAAAGCACGTGACAAGTCGGGCAAGTGCGCTCAAGTCCAATGGAAGGAGTCGTTTCAACGCCGTTGCCACTTTCCACTTGCCACTAGCTGTCGTATCCGTGGAATTCGGACCTACCGAAGTATGTGTGCTGAAACTTGGGGATTTTCCTTACAAATTGCTAATACGAGTAAAATCACTTCTGTTGGTTGTCTCAATGAATTAATGTAGATTTTCTTAGTTTAAGGTCCCTTTTTAATCACCCGGTTTACGAGTCTTTCTCCCTATAAATTTGCGAAATCTGCGGTCAACCATAAAATGAATAAAAAGCAATTTTATAGCGTAAAATATTAAATTTCACTTCCTATAACAAATGATTATTTCTGAAATTATAGTTTTTTGTTTTATTAAAGATATTCACCGCATTAATTTTTCCTATAATTCTGTTTTCTTTTGATGTATTTTATAAAAAATTATACCGTTAACCTCTATTTTCTTTGCAGAATAATTTGTAAGAATTATTTCATATATTGATTTTAATATTTTTTTATCTAACGTTAAGCTCGGCCCGTGCACTTTAGAATAAAAGTATCACAAATTTAAAACCGTATTGCAAAACTCCGAACTGAGTCAAAGTTTTTATTTAGTCTATTTTAAAACACTATTTGGCAATATCTCACCTGATCGAATCGAATAACATAAATGCATAAATCGGATGGAACGACGGGTAACACCGAGGGTTCGTGACACAACATCGATAGTATATCTCACGTGAAGACACTCTAGGCACATAATAGGCCTACACGACAAAACGCAACTCATATCAGTTTACAAGCAATGAGAAATTTCAACCCTGTTATATACGGATAACCCTGCGATTATTTTTGTACATTCTACGCTTGCATGAAAAGGCATATGGTCAGCTCAAATTGTGCAGTGTAAGTTATTAAAATTAAATTTTAAAATTATTTTTTGTTATTTCTTCAAAAACCATATCGTTTATAATGTATTGTTGTAAGCCCACAGTTGAATTCTGACAAACACCTTAATTTTGAATATAAAGCCCACATTTGGTAACGAAGCCGACGAGAGTCGTGTAGTAATTATACGACTCGGCTCATACAGTTTTACTCAAACGTCACTTGTACAAGCCTACGTCACTTGTTGTCGCATCACCCGGCTGGAAACTTACTCCGAATTGAAGGCTTCAAAGAGTAATTTTCAAAATAAACTAACCCGACATACTTCGAAAGATCCCTAATGGTTTTAAAAAAAGCTAGCTTTAGTTTGTTTTGAATTTGTCTTTAGTCTTTAGGGTTGTTTTGAATAGAAAGTGTAATGTGTTTATATAACCAACCAACGTAAATTAAAAAACACATTTTAACACTTTGGAAGAACTAAAGAGGATTGTATGCGAAAGCAAGCCAAGTTGTGGCATGAATACTGATGCACAAATAATCGTTAAAATGTTATCAATTGTAATTATCATTCTTTCCTTTTGCATTGTACTTGTGATCGCCAATAATGATTTACATTGTGATTGTATGCTTTGTTAAAAAATTTGCAGCCCGTATTCTACATACGTAGGTTATTGCAACATTGTAGTTTTTTTTACACAATCACGTTGAAATACAATAAACGACAAACTTAATTTGGAACCCTGTCAATTTAGGTAAATTTGGAGTTTCCCGTAGCCGATATTACAGCCACCGCGCCGCGCCGTTCACTCGATAAGACGGAGACGGTGTGATAAGCGTCCCAACGGCGTTCGCCAATCAGACAGCGGAAGCAATGGGGCTACATCAACCGACTGCAAAATAATGATCGAAAACTCGATATATAAATTTTAACGACTATTGAACCACAGAAAATGGGACTTGAAAGAATCGTGTCTAAAGAGCTTAAATTCTGTGCAATATCGAAGACAAGGCTGTGAAAAAACGCCACTTGCAGCAATTTTTGAATTGGGGGGTTCACTTGTATGAGTATTTTAAGAGCACACTGAAGTGGAGACCTATCCGGAATTTATAGTTGTGCTGGAAGTCATGTTATCGGGGTTTAGTTAATTGTATTTGGTATCTGTTACTGATAGAAGTATGTTTAATAATAGATCATACATTTAGAATTACTTATGACTTGTTATGTACTATAACTAGAGAATTTTTAACTAAATTTTGTGTGAGTTTCACCCGTTCATGGGAAAATCACAAGTTTTTTTATTGCTTGGTGTACTAATGCCAGTGGCATTTTTGTTAAGTGTACACAAACAAACGCTTTTGGGCTAGCGGTCGAACCCCCTCAAAGTCAGTGGGCATCCCGTCGATCGAACCCGTGACCTCTTGAACTGAAGTCCAAGATGCTAACCGTTAGCCGTTAGCGTTCTGAGGTAGCGAATAGTAATCTTATGGGAAACTGAAACGTATCAGTCGTTTACAATATGGATATCAAAAGAAAAACCAGAAACTTCTTTTTCGATGGTGTATTTCCTTGTATATCGAATATAAATAACTAACGGTACTTGCGAAGGAGGTCTTTTCAGTGTCAAAAAGTGAAGCGAAACTTAAATAACCCTCTAGTTCGATAAAAGCTTTCTTTATATCGAACTCAAAAAGCCGGGCAATTTGTAAAGCACTTTGAGGAGTAATCCCTTTGAATAAACTTAACCAAGTTTTCTTACGAAGAGTGTCGGGCACAAAAGCCCGTATAGTCTGTGTATTTTGTATTTTTGCTTGGAGAGAAAACTGCGTTATAAAGTCTCAAGGGCAGTCAACTTCGTATATTTTCCAGTTTATTTTCTTAAAATTTGAGCAAAATATTTTTATTTATTTCTTAGTGCTTGTTTCACTGAGTGTTTATTAAATGTATATAGGGATCAACATTTTTAAAATATAGCCGTTTTCAGCATTGAAAAAATACAATGTTTCTCCTTAATTCATCCTGATCCAGCAATTCTTAAATGCATTTATTTCCTTAAAATTCTATTTTGAATCCCAAAAGAACAAAATTCATTTCTTATATTGTACAAATATTTATCGTGAGTTTCTCTCAATAAACCTAAACTCGATAGAATGTTTAGGTTTCTTTAAAAGCAATAAATCACTCTTATTGCAGGTAATAAGAACGGGTTAAGTTAAAATATAATATTTCGAAATTCCAAAGAATTTCGAAAATATATTCCAAACTTAGAAAGCGGATTGTTGAATCTAGATTACTTATTCTTCTGCCTCCAGTTTGAAACCAATTAAAACCGTGTTATGAAAGTGGCCCAATATAATTGCATTCTAAGATTCTGTGCGGAGATAACTAGAAAGACCTTTAATCCGTCTTTGAATAAATTATTTTGCCAACTAAAAAGATTGATTGGTATAAAGTTTAAAGTGTAAAATAATTATGACGACTTGAAAAATTAAATCAGAATGTCGACGATTATGAATTCATCTTAATTTGAAGATTAATAAACTAAAATAATTCACCAGATTTTAATCAACTTTTTGTACTAGTTTTTCATTGTAGGGCAAGATTAGTCATATAAATTTACCGTACATCAGTTTCTTTTTATGCTCTCGACAGATTAGGCTTTATTTGAATTTTTAAGAATCCTATACAAATACAGTATTGCGCATCGTCAAGCAAATATCTATCAATTATAAAAATAACATTAAAATGTTTCATATCCCCTAAAAGTTTCTTGATGGCTAAAGATTATTTTGTTGGCAAAGTAGTAAAAGAGCATATAGGTCACTTTTATAATTAAAGTATCAAAGATCTAAGACACAAAGTAAGTGTAATCGACACAAATTAACGACAACGACAAAACCAAAAACCATTTTTATGTTCCATAAACATATTATCACCTGCATTTTTAATTTTACTTAAATTACATGGTAAAATTTACGTTATTTTTACATTACGTTTACGTACATTTATTTTACGTACATTATTTTTACATTTACGTATTTTTAATATGGTAGATAAAAAATAATCAAATCAAATACGATTTGTATATTAACATTAAATAAACGGTATCAGTTAACTGACACATACTTTCTCCCAACAATATAAAAAAGATGTTAAAAGCTTCAAACATTAATGTCTTGATGACTCAGTCGGATAGCTACCGGCTGAGCAGCGCTCGTTTGACCCTATGCACGTCTGTGACTTTTAACAACGTACTGCATTTACCGCGAAACGAAAAATTGAATTTTCTCCGCAGCCACTTGACGTAGAGCAATAATTTAAGATACTGGATTATTTAGTTTTTTGAGCTTGATTTAATGGTGATAAGTAAAATTTATTTCAAGACAACAGCTATTTTGAAAATCCAAAAAAATTGATTTTGGAAACACTTTTTACTCCATAACTTTTGAACGCGGATTTTCCCGGAGATGCGGGTGGTGTCATTTTATTCACCATTTTAAGCTTAATAAACCACAAAATTTTAATCAAAATCGTTAGAGCCGTTTTTGAGAAAGTTTAATTTTTGACGATTTTTGAGGGTTTTTGGGGGTAAAATACCCTTAAAAATCAAAATTTCAAAAAAATGAAAAAAAACGCCTGGAATTATCGTCAATTTGGACCTATGTACCAAATTTAATTAAAATCGGACCACTAGGGCATTCTCTAGCTCTGTTTACATCCTGACACACACACACACACACACACACACACACACACACACACACACAGACAGACATCACTCCGAAAACCACTTTTTTGGGTTCAGGGGGAACCAAAATGGATAAATCCACCAACAACTCAAATTCGAAAATTTTGACGAAAACAATACTTTCTCCATATACTATGGTATAGAGGGAGAAAGTAAAAATGAAACGGTTCTGAGGGATACATTATGAAAAATGTTTCCACGATTTTTTTCCAATTCTCTACTACAGTTGGGCATATATGTGGTGATAAAAAATTGACATAATTCTGTTTTCATAATAATGTTGAAAAACATGTTTATAATCAACAATCAAAATGTTGATTAATTGCATAACTTTTTGGATTAGTATCTCATAAAGAACGTTTATGTTATCAAACAAACCTGTCATATTGTTTGAAAATAAGATGTTGTAAGATAATCAACTTTCAAACTTTGTATTTGCTGTTATTACTTGTATATTCTTGATTATAATTTCTCAGTTTGTATATGAGGTGCATAAACAATTAAATAAAAATACAAAATCGCCCCAGCAATGCCGCCACGAGTCGCCGGTCACAGAGCGGTTCAGTCAGGCGCAAACTGCACACTGCACTGGACTGCACACTGTACAGACCCGGTGCCGACACAACCACTGCAGGTGTTTATAAAGCCATGCTGTTGTTTTTCTCTGTCACAAAGCCTTATTGTCGCCCAACCATAAAACATAAAACAGCCCAGCGTTTAATCTCGGAGGCGGTCGGCGGCGGCCAGCGCCGCGGAACTTTGCGACTCACACGCGTATCCCCGTTTTTATTTCAGCGCATTGTAAATATTTTGGTTTAGGCCCTTCCCAGGTATTATAGCAAGTCTTTTAGTATTATACTATAGAATTATTGTTACATTTTTTTACTACTTGTATTTTAAATTAAACGTTTTATTGAAGTATGGTATATGAATACCAATATGGAAATATGAATTGTTGCAGTAATAATTGTAATTATTATAGTATTCACTATGACCCTGGATTGGAATATATTAATAATGAGATAAAATTACCTTGTCCAATCACTGGTTGTCAAAAGACGACATTTTTCGGTCCTTAGAACTTCATCAGGTCCATAGTATGCAACTACCACATAATCCAATGTATTATTACATTGTGGTTTGTCAAATTATGCAATAAAACGTTGTCCCAGTCACTAAAACTACAAGTCGTCATAGTAATAAAATTAATAAAACTGATTAAAATTGTACTTGGGCTCGCCAGCGCTCCACTCTATTACAAACTGGATAATACTCGTTATCTGGGTGCTGAGGTGCTGGCCAATCCAAGTACAATTTTAATCGGTTTTATTAAGTTTTATTAATTTTATAACAATGACAACTTGTAGTTTAAGTAACTGGGACAACTTTTTATTGAATAATTTGACAAACCACGATGTAATAATACATTGACTTATGTGGTAGTTGCATACTATGGACCTGATGAAGTTCTAAGGAACGAAAAATGTCGTCTTTCGACAATCAGTGGTTGGGCAAGGTAATTTTATTTCATTATTATTAATTAGTATAGCATATTTGTCATTACGTATTATAAAATTATATAGGTCGTGCATAACATATGACATTATAAAGTTTTTCATATTCACTAAAGAAACGCTATTATGGGTCTAAATTTCATCACATTGTGTAATCATAATTTTTTTAAATAAAAAAACCCTCTGTCTCGCTAAGATGTTATAGACTATGGATATCAAAATATATATGTTGAGATATAAAAACCATTGCTAGTTAACTTATATACATGAATGATTCACAGTTGTGAATCGTGTATAAGGAAGGCCTATGTATAAAAACTGACCATACTTAATAAATTAATTAAAGCATATATCTTATACCTGGACATCATAGACATGTTTAAAAAAACTTTATATAATATTTAAGATTAACTTAATGCAAAGAAATTATTAGCACTTAAAACCCGTATTTTACCTCATTAGGGAATCATTAAGTTGCATGGTTTTAACAGGATTATTATATTATTTTATCGGCTATGTACTATATGTAATCTTGTTAGGAAGGATGAACGGTTTTAAGTAATGTTAGATGTGTTTTATTGCCATTATTTTATAAGGCGTTTGTTTCATTGTTTTAAATGCTTTTAAATGTTTCAATTCTGTTTAATAACTTTTAAGTCATTATTCGGGTTTGAATATAACTTCTAATTTATTTCTCTGAATTTGGAACATAGCCTATAAAGTAGTATTATTTTAAACAAATTCTTATGAGAACGTTTTAAAAAAGTTTAAAAACCTACGAAAAATTGCAATATTATTAGTGGTCGTCTTTTATTTTATTTTATTATAAACTGTTCAAACCCTCTTCAATAATTATTTTATTTATATTATTGATGGCAATAAGAGTATTATATTTTTGTATTACAGTAATATTTTTCGATAGTACGCTTATATGAACATAAACGTAGAATAATTATCTTTAAATAAAATATTGATTCTTAAAAAATACGACATTATCGCATTTATTTTTTGCATAAAAATATATTAGTGCAGAGCTTTTTAAAACTGATATACTATATACTTATTTTTGAATAGGCTATATACATTAACTTTTGAACGTTCATCATTTACCCTATATATAAAGTAAACCCCTATTACAGTTTGATTTCAAAGTGTGCGGTATTTGTTGCGATACAAATCATATTTATAATAAACTATCAATAAGTTTAAAATATGAAATAAAAATTTTAAACCAAAAGGTTCGATGTTAACATAATATCAACCGTACGAGACTTGAAGGATGAGCGTAATCGCCGAAACGTGCGTAATCCAGACACGATTCAACAGGATCGTTTGGTGGACTGAGGAGTATTTTAGCTTTTTACAAGTGAATAGATATCCAGATACAATATACAATAAAAATACGGAAAACGATTTTTATTCACAAATAAAATTGTTGTAGTTGATTTTTCGAACTGGCATATCTCAAACGAACTTAAGAATTGATTTATTCGATATTTAGAATTTATTCTATATAAAAATTGTTTAGTTTAAAAATAAGTTAAATGAAACCACATTAAAATTTTAAATTTATTTAACTATGAGTAATGTAATAATCAATTAGACTAACCCAATCATTACCGCATCAAGTCATTATGTCAACAATTATACTGTATTATTTTCTAATTAAATAACTACCACCAAATGAAATAATATACCCATTATAAATCAAAGTATCGTTTGACCCAAACCATGTGAAACCCTAACCTAACCTTAATCAATATCTACCTCTTACCTCACCCATCATGATTACCCCATCTCTAGCACTACTCGGACACGACACAACTGACCTACCTTAATTGATAATCAGCTGTCACAGGATTGTCCGCCACTATAGTAACACTTCACTCGCGTTCACAAGTCAACACCACGCGTGCACGCCGCACAGTGCCAGCGCTACGCTACCGCCCCTCCCGCGCCGCTACCCCCACCACCGCACCACCCACGGCACCCCCTCCCCTCCACACCCGCGTGGTAAATCATTGATAACGTCGATTTACCCGCGCATAATGTGCTTGTCCGCGACACCACGGGAATGCACCCGATTTAAATGCCTTCGGTTATTAATATAGTAATCATCTTAGGCCGCGTTGTGTTCCGAGCCTTAATTATAGTTAATGGCCTCCGTGATCCTTTTCTAATTTTATTTAAGTGATAAATAACGTTCACTTGATTGATGGGGTGCGTTAGCGGCTAATAAAAAGGTTGTTAGGAGGCTCCCTTGGAATGTTCCGCATAAAAAGGGTATTTTTATATGCGTTTACAATTTCAGGTTACTAATTGAAATGCTATTGTAAAACTATTACTACTTGCATAAAACTGCCGAAAGGCGTCAACAAATCATTTTACATGCAAGTTAACTATTTAAATGTTAATATATGCTTCCACCAAAAGGTGAATTCGAATGCACACGGTTCTCAAAATTGCACCTAAGGTATAAGGGGCCGTCCATAAATTACGTCATCTGAAAATAGGGGGGAGGGTCCAGATTGAAAATGACGGTAAGGTGATGTGCAAGGAGGGGGGGTCGGCTTTGATATGACTTCATTTTAAATATGATGTTTTATGTCAAATTTTAACAGTAAAACAATGATAAATTCTAATATAACTCAACTATTATAAAATAATTATCTATAAAATACACTAGACTATTTTAAGGCGTTGTTTTATAGTTTATTTTTCCATTGAGAAAGTCATTTTGGATTTATTTCTGAAGGTAAATTCAGATTTGATTGGTAAATTCGTTTAGTTTATCATGTAGCGTTAAAAGGCATTATTTTTACTTAAACGGAGGTTTGTTAAAAATGACGTCATTTTTTCCGAGAGGGGGGGGGGTCGGACAAATTATGATGGTAGGATGATTATAGGGAGGGGGGTCCAAAAATGGCCAAAAAGCGATGACGTATTTTATGGACGACCCCTAAGATAATTTCATTTTCCTCTAAGTTGTCTGTTTGGGAAAAGAGACGAAATTGTGATTTAAAATTTTTTAACCAATGTTAACGTTGATGTCAAAACATAAAACTTATAGTTTTTGTAGACTACGTATTAATACGTAACTAGTTTACTTGTTGCTCGAAATGAAGCAATTTATTTTGATACAATACAAAAGTAACATTTAGTTCTAAATCAACAACATCTGACCAATCCAATATTGTGAATATCAGTAATCACAAAAAACTACAAGTATTTACAGCTATACATTAACATATTTTTAAAATGTTCAACCCAATCCCAATGTTATTCTAATGGGAAAATTTCAAATTTAATTTGTGTATAGCGCCCTTATTTTATGTCCGATTTTGATCAATTTTTGGAGGAAACAACTACAGCCAAGCCCTATCCGGCACAAAAAACTTGAAAATCGGTTGAAAATTAGGAGGCGTTCTCAACACAAAAAAACCCCTTAGCGTATTAAATAAGTATAGATATTAGTTAAAGAATGCCAAGAAAATCAGTTTAAAATAAATAGTAAATTAGATGTAATCAAATTAAAGTGAGCCGAACTTTAAAATGATATAAAGTTAACTGGTAATATTGCATTTCTTTTGCGTTCAGTTCATGAATCGTAGGATATATAATAAAGAAAATACAACACAATATTACAATATAAACTTGCAAATAAACATTTATAGTATAAATGTTATAAATTTTATATACATTACTTATTTCCGTTATACTAATCTACTTCTCCGTCCTTAGATCAGTTGAACTTTACGTTAAACTCTAAATAATTTAATACGAACTATGAATAGCCTCGTTTAAACTATAACCTATACTGACAATCTATTTTTCATGGTCACATGATTAACTTTGGTCAACGTCGAATTCTTATTTAATTGAAATATTTTACATCGGCCGGTTCATTTTATTTTTATTTTAAGTTAATCGAGTCTGAAACACATAGAGACACGTATTATTTCTAGAATTAACTACTTGAATTTATTATAAGATACAGGAAAAAGTGCACACGGAATTAAGGTTACGATTAAACTCATACGCAAAGGACAGTTGCAAGTTTAATTTGAGGTTTTTAGTTGACACACACAAACAAAACCTGCCATTGGGTTTTTAAAACGATAATTTATCTCATATTTTATAATGAAAGTATATCCCGAAATTCATAATATAAAAATGTCCTCCCCACAAAATATGACGCATTAAAATATTTTATACTCCAGAAAGTGGTTTTTCATCCGTCCAACAAACATTTAACTTAAATTTCTATTATTTTAAGGTAACGTAACTCGGAATACTTATGGCCTCTAATAGTCCAGTAAAACCGTACTGAAAAAATACCCTACGTGGAAAAAATTATAGTATGGAGTTTTTCTGCTGTTTTTTATGTTTTTTGGGGTGCTAAATCCGAATCTGAAGTTTGCACCAAGATATTCCTTGTGCTTCTCGAGATATCTGCAAAAAACATTGAAATTTTGGCACTTTCTTTAGTATTTTGCTTATAACTCCGAAACGATGCATTTTTTTCGAAATTTATGTCCTTAACAAGAATAAAGTAGAGAAAATTTCCAACACAATGCACGCATAAAATTTGCTATTACGACCAACCATTATGAACCTATAGCTATTTGAAAACTGGCTAATTTTTGGTACTTTTAAGAAAAATACTGTTATTCAATATTACATCACATTTAAACAACTATTTGCACATGTTTTGCCATAACACTATATATGTATGGAAAGAGCGTTAAATTTACTATAGATTACACATACTATCGTTAGTTTGTAAGTGGTTAAGTGTTCATAAGACTGCTTATAATAGTTTATCTACAGTCACAATTCTAAGGTTGGCAAGACCATAATCTTTAATTACTAGTTATGTTTCTCACTGGCAATGTCAGATTACTTTTGGAATGAGAATTATATATTTTGTGTACATTGTTGAAAATATGCCTAAAAATCAATACTAAATAACACCCGTCACAGCAGACCTGCATGCTCAGCGAATTTAGAATTTAATTTAACTAATAATTTTTCGTCATAACAGTACTGTAGTACGCATGGATATTTAGGTTCGAAGGACCAGGAGTATACCAGTAACATCATAAATATATGGCATACATCATACTAATCTGCAATAAACATTAAACTAATATATATACATTTCATATAGTGGTACGAGTGCAGAATAGTTATTTCGCTCTAGCAAAATAAATGGTATTTTCATTAAAAGTTCTTATCTTTTGCATTAGGTATCTCTTTTTAAAACAGTCTCTATTAATCTACTCGTAAACAAATACTATATATATATATATATATCAGTATAATCTGCTTTAATTATAGAATAAAATAATGTAGGTTTCACATTGTTATTTTTGTTTTAACTGTTTATTTAGTCTTTACAAAACAATTTGTATTCTTTTTACAAGTCATTTTATGTGCACTACATCTTTTTAACTCCTTTTTTGTCAATTTATAAGGTCAGTTATACTATAAACATATACTATATTTTTTACTATTAGTAAAAACAAACACAAAGTAATACGAGTTTTATATTGTTATAAGAGGTTTAAAAGGTTTTAGTTTACATTAGCAAAATTATTTTTATTTTTTTTAGCTGTTAAGTAAACACGCTCCCTCATTTTATTAAAATTTTGTTAGATTATATATGAAAGATTATAATTATTATATATGTATTTTTATCCACATTAAATTCAGAATAAATTGATATAGTTTTCATATTGTTATATTTATATTGATTAGTTAATTTTGCTGTAACAAAATTATTTTAATTCTTACTTGGCGGGCATCTGGTGCACTCTACCTCATTTTAATTCAATCTGGCTATTGTATTTATGGAAGATTATAATTACTATATATGTACTTTAAATCTACATAAAATTCTTAATAATTTTATGTATGTTTCATATTGTTATAAGAGTATTAAACAGTATATTTTGCTGTAATAAAATTATTTTTATTCTTACTTGGCGGGCAACGGGTGCACTCTACCTAATTTTAATTCAATCTTGCTACTGCATTTATGGAAGATTATAATTACTATATATGTATTTTGAATCTACATTAAATTCTCAATAAATTGATGTATGTTTCATATTGTTATAAGAGTATTGAACGGTTTATTTTGCTGTAATAAAATTATTTTAATTCTTACTTGGCGGGCATCGGGTGCACTCTACCTCATTTTAATTCAATCTTGCTATTGCATTTATGGAATATTACAATTACTATATATGTATTTTGAATCTACATTAAATTCTCAATAAATTGATGCATGTTTCATATTGTTATAAGAGTATTGAACAGTTTATTTTCCTGTAATAAAATTATTTTAATTCTTACTTGGCGGGCGTCGGGTGCACTCTACCTCACTTTAATTCAATCTGGCTATTGTATTTATGGAAGATTATAATTACTATATATGTACTTTAAATCTACATTAAATTCTCAATAAATTGATGTATGTTTCATATTGTTATAAGAGTATTAAACAGTTCATTTTGCTGTAACAAAATTATTTTAATTCTTACTTGGCGGGCATCGGGTGCACTCTAGCTCACTTTAATTCAATCTTGCTATCGTATTTATGGAAGATGATAATTAATTACTATATATGTACTTTAAATCTACATTAAATTCATTGATGTATTTTTCATATTGTTATAAGAGTGTTAAACAGTTTATTTTGCTGTAACAAAATAATTTTAATTCTTACTTGGCAGGCATCGGGTGCACTCTACTTCATTTTAATTCAATCTGGCTGATAAACTCTACAAAACCAAATTCACTAAAATTATCATGTAAGTCTAAGGAAAATAAAAATATTACTTTAAAACTGTATTATTTATGCAATGAAATACTTCCAAAACACACTCTTAGTTCAGAAAACCTACATACCCATGAGTACAACAGGATTGTTATGGCGAAAAATTATTAGTTAAATTAAATTCTAAATTCGCTGAGCATGCAGGCCTGCTATGACGGGTGTTTTTAGTATTGATTTTTAGGCATATTTTCAACAATGTACACAAAATATATAATTCTCATTCCAAAAGTAATCTGACATTGCCAGTGAGAGACATAACTAGTAATTAAAGATTATGGTCTTGCCAACCTTAGAATTGTGAATGTAGATAAACTATTATAAGCAGTCTTATGAACACTTAACCACTTACAAACTAACGATAGTATGTGTAATCTATAGTAAATTTAACGCTCTTTCCATACATATATAGTGTTATGGCAAAACATGTGCAAATAGTTGTTTAAATGTGATGTAATATTGAATAACAGTATTTTTCTTAAAAGTACCAAAAATTAGCCAGTTTTCAAATAGCTATAGGTTCATAATGGTTGGTCGTAATAGCAAATTTTATGCGTGCATTGTGTTGGAAATTTTCTCTACTTTATTCTTGTTAAGGACATAAATTTCGAAAAAAATGCATCGTTTCGGAGTTATAAGCAAAATACTAAAGAAAGTGCCAAAATTTCAATGTTTTTTGCAGATATCTCGAGAAGCACAAGGAATATCTTGGTGCAAACTTCAGATTCGGATTCAGCACCCCAAAAAACATAAAAAAACAGCAGAAAAACTCCATACTATAATTTTTTCCACGTTAAAGTACCGATTGCCTGGACTATAATGTTACTTACTGTTAATGTACTTAGATGCTTAATGTTTGGGAAAAAGTATCACTAAGCAAATGTGTATAATTCTTTTTTAAATAAACTCATAAATTAAAGGTTCGAATTTCCATCCAGGAAAGTTAAATTGCTATTAAGACCCAACACAGGATAGAATTATTAATAGTATTTAGTTATATGACACAGACCATCACCTGAGTCGAAAATAAAATAAATCACTTGACTTATATCTGAAACCTTTTGTTTGTGGCTGATAATTAACTCGTGTAAAGATCGATTAAGGCTTATTTAATTGTGAATATGAAATAAACAGTATAATAAATTATATTAGTTAGTAAACTTTGTGTCAATTGAATGTTGAATTGTGAGTGCATTGCTGTTCAGAGACTGGGAAACACAAGTTTGACGACCAGGTATCTCAATCTTGGATCCTTCATTTATAGTTGTTACGGTTAGGGATATCCCGATGTGGAAATTTTTGAAGGGTTTGTAGAATGAAGTTAAAATCATTGTTTGTAGACAAATGAACCTAAATATAGGTATACAAAGCATTGGACTAAACACACTATCAATTGAACATTTGTTAAGTTGTTTTAAAAATTTCACAATAGGATTTCGCAAACAGATTAATAGATCCGAGTGAAACGGAAAAAAAAACACGGAACGATAAAAAAAAAGTAGACTTGATCATACGTCTGTGTTATAAAGCATGATGATTCTTTTTCTCCTGAAGAATTTAGATTTAAGAAGCACAAACAGTATAAAATTAAAACATACATGGGAAAAAACTTTCTATATAAATAGAAACTTTTAAAGTATTTTAACCTTTTAGTAATTTAAGCGTAGAAAACCAATAGTAACATTTCTCACATAGGCTTTGTATAAAATGTTAAATAATTGTCATAAATTTCTTAAAATATCCGTGATTCATTACACCTACCTAATGAGTTTTTATCATGTAATAGTTCATTCCAAAATATATACATATTTTATTCGATGTTGAAAAATATGTTCGTGAATTCAAAGAGATATTGATGATAAAAATATATATATCCATATCATGTTTCTTTTGTAAATTGATGGTATTTACGTTTGTTTAGCCTCTAGGTAGTAAAAACAAATGACTGTACGGTATATATAAATATATAGAAATATATATACACACATGTATATTATCATAAAATAACAATAATGTAATTGTAGTTCAACAATATTTTAGGAATACTCGTAAAAACATATAGTATAACCAAAGAGTTGGTTTTATTAGTCTACGAAACCATATATTTTTAATGACATACGGTATATTTTAAAAGATATTTCTCAACCAAAGTGTCAAACTGAATGTAATTTATGTGTAAAAAACCTAAATCTAAATTTAAAGTCTATTTTAAACGATCCAGTTGTTTTATTTATAATGTGTGTATAACTTTGTTTGGTTATAATAAAACTGTAATTTTTACAAATGATATTTACGACAGAAGGCACTATAACAAGTGTAATAGACGATATAGAGTCTATATATCAGCCATAAATCACTTTAAGCGCTTCCTGGATACATAAACAATAGAAGGGTTTAGAACTGACACAGTTTCTATGTACTCGATACGAGATTGCCTCATACGGTTGCCAACTGTACAGCCCACATGACGCAAAATCTCCAGCCAAAGATACCCTACGCATTTAACATCATGTTGGTTAAAGTTGCAAAAAAATATCAATATAATTACGTGCTAAAGATGTTGATTTTAATTGAGTTTCTGGGTTTATCCCCGATAGTAATTTTTCTAACTTATTTGGCAAAAAAATTATAAAAATGTCCTTAACTATAATAGTAAATACTGTCACCAAAACTCTCGATAGACATTTATAGTTCAAACAGAGATTAGATGGTAAGGAATTTTAGAATTTTTTTATTACAATCAAACTACACTTTAAAAATATCGTCTTCATCGTGAAAAAAATTTTTCATTTTCAGGTTGCTGAGTTAAAATTAAAATAATGTAAAGAATTATTGAAATTTTTCATAAACGAGATATTGTAGGCTATTTAAGTTGTTGAATATTTCATTAATAACGTTCTAATGGAAAAATTCCCAGGTTTGTAAAGTTAGTACAGTAGGTATTCAAATCAAATAAAACTCTTTGGATCCTTATTTCAATATAAATATTAGTTGTTTTTAAGTTTTTTTTTTTCAAAAACCATAGAAGTTTTTATTTTTATTTTCCAAAAAAATAAATTCCTTTCAAAACATATCCAGCATTATGAAAAACGTTCAATGTACTATAAGAATTGGAAATACTGTAAATTTTACACGTTATCTAATTATACTATAGAATATAGAATATTTTTAACAAAATAAGGGTAAATGTTAATTGATTTATATTAAAATTATAATGAACTCAAGTAACGAATTAGGTATTGTATGCCAAATGAGTTTATTCACACCACATAGACCATAAAGGGAACATAAGTATATATTTGTAGGTCTGAACCGCACTAGGGGTCTACCCCCCGTAACCACCAGGCCACCCTCGGCCGCTACATTTAAAACAAATCATCGGGTCTTGGATCCACCAACCATCGACTGAGTACAAATAGAAAATAGTTTGGAGCTCAACTTTGATATTCATCTGAGGATTTATCAAATTTTGTAAACTATTTGTCTACTATTATTTTTAAATCCAATCTTTCGAATATATTCGTAGCTTATGTAGTGCAATTTGACTTATAGTGAGTAATTTACAAATTATGATAAGGGTATAAGTATTTAATTAGTGTTAAATATACAGGGTGTATATAAAAGAATGCCAGGATTTCGGATGGGCACAACTGAAAAAGATTTAAAGATACTCAAACGATTTATTCCTAAGGAAATTTAAGAGGAAAAGCAAAGTTTTTTAATACCCTAATACGTTAAAAAATGTTAGCTCAATTTATTGTTCCAAAGATATTAAAGTTATTAGATTTCTTTCCAAGAATTTTGCAGCATATCTGTTGTTACAGTTATGATCGCTGTTGAAATTCGCACACTCAGAGGTCTCAAGTCTAGAAATGTTTTGCATACACAATGTTCTTTATGTAACCATAGAAAAGTCCAAATGGGTAATAAGGACTCCTGAGAGGCCAGGCAATAGACGCATCCCTGTCAATCCAATCATTTGATGATCTGTTATTTAGCGCGGCACTTTTGATCCCAACGCCAAGGTCAACATTTGACCCCATACAATTCGGCAAGCAAAACTTTCTTGTTTTAACACCACATTGATCCTTAAACACTTTAGTTGCCTTGAAAAATATTTCATTAGCGCCCGTTCAAAATCTAGGCATTTTCTTACAAACACCCTGTACTTATTAATCATATTAACCACCCAGAAATTGTCATTATAATCACCCCAGGCTTTGGTGTTCCTTCCGCTGAAGAACTAAGGCGTTTCTTCAGTGTTGTGTTTAGGAAATACTGTCGGTAGTGTAAGAATAATGATTCATGTTTCGTGTTCGTGTTGTTGTGATAAAGAATTCACACATCACCACAGAAGTGTGAAACTTACCAGGTGGATAAAAACAGAACATCGTTTAGGCTTGTTATAAATTCGGAATGAAGGCAAATCCATTGTAGGCCTACTTTTTAATGCAGAACATAGTTTTTATTTAAAGTTAGTAAGTAAATTAACACTTTTGTGCATTGTTAATGTGACATATGTTCATACTGGGTTCAATCCAGATAATTCCTATAACCAGCAGTAAAAAAAGTGGAACAGCCTGACTGAGTTGTTTCATTCTGATTTTCATGTATAGAGACATGAACAGGCGAGTTGTTTTGCCTGATTAGCCTATATAGGTTCAGTAACCGACAGACCATGAAAAAATTAATACCGTCGGTAGTGAGTAGTTGGTGTCAAAGGATCAGCAGAAATACATAAAAATTTCAATTGATTTTAGAGACTGCCGATTTTACTCAATTCTTATAAGAGATGTTTAATGAAAAAAAATATACGGAATCTTTAAGCCACTCCTCTCTCACCTACAAATAAGGTGACTGACTGCCCCCACAGGAGTGATCTATGAGCCACGGGATTCCACCGGACGGGCCGTCCCTTCTATCGGGGGATGGCAGGCCCTAATGAGCACAGACTGCATCAATTATCTCTCTAATTTCATCTAGTCAATGACTTCATTCTACCCAACCTTCTCTAAATTGGGTCTAATGAACTGCCCTAGGCCAACGGATTAATAGCTGGTATTTTGAGTTCAATTACTCCCTGAAATATAGTTGTTTTTGGTGTTTAACGTTTCGTAATGGACGTTTTTATTATAGTAGTTAAAACAACGGCTCTGGTTTCACCAAACATAAAAATAGAGTTGTGAGATAATTTTAAAGGAAATTTCTGTTTTAATGCAGATAGTTATAGCCTATATTAAATATTAGTTGAGGGAGAATTTAATGCCGCAAATCTAAAAAAATTACATTGATAATTTAGTTTAATGCCAAAATTAAAAATAAATTTAATTTAATGATATACCTCGTATTTTCCCTAAGATACTTTTTAATATGAATTAAATCATTGCTACGCATCAGGTTGATAAATTATTCGAATATAACGAATAACGGGTAGTAAAAATACACACTCAACATCGATCTATGAATTGCAATTTTGATTTCCCCATCTTATAATGTGATAGTTTGGCGTGTTGCTTGTGTTTGGCGTAACGTGTGGTACCGCAGCTCCCCCGGGCCCCCTGCTGCCACCGCCCCCCGCGGTGCGCTGTGTGCCGACTGTCCTCGTGATATGTCATCTCTCTCGCCTTTGGCTCCTGTACAAGCGTTTGTCTCCGATCGCCCAGAGGGAATAACGTTAGCATATTGTGGTGAAAAGTACAATATCATGAATATTACTCTTTGGATGCATTATGTAGAAACTAACTTATAACAAGTGAAAAACTTTTTCAAGAATTTAAATAAGTTAACTTAAAAATTTACTGTAATTAAGTCCTCTGGAACATTATTAAACTCTTCACAAATAAAACAAATCGATGTTCTAAATTGGATTCAAGATACATTGTATTGGGGATTTCTTGTGATAAAGATAGCTATGCAACTAATATATTCTTTTTACTGACAATTATCGCCCTAATAAGACAACGAGTTATTAAGAGGGAGATAAAGAGCCCCTGCGAGAACGTCATGCAGAGCTTCCCCTGCTCTCATTCTGCGCTTTTATGTTAGGTCCGATAAAAGATGGACAGTCTAAGCTGATTGTTACTGCTGCAGTTCTACTACGTACATTGCTGATGAGAGCAGCTGATATTTTTACCTAGTGCAAACAAAGAACTAAAACAATAAACCAATAAACGAAAGAACATCCGCAAATCCATATAGAAAAAGGGCCGTTTTTGGAACTATAAGGATTTACGGCAACAAACTATAATATGTATATACGAAATTCGATTAAAAATATTTCCTACTACTTTTATTATTTACAATAATTAGAAAATGAAGAATCATTAGAAATTGATCATTAGAATAATTTACCACAAAAACCAAAGATGTTTTGTTAGAGATTTTTAACAGACACCAATCTATCGTCAAGTGTGTTACTTATGCAAATCGTATTTTAATATATTTTTTAAGAGTAGTGATATTCGTTTGAATCATGCATCTCTTAAGCAGCGGCCGTAGCTCGGTAGGGCTCTTGGTTATCACCCAGCGGGCCCGGGTTCAATTCCCGTCTCGGGGACAAAAAGATCGTTCGGCCTCTCCCTTGGTTCGGAAGTCACGTTAAGCCGTTGGTCCACCTGCATAGAAAACAAAAAAGTGCAGGCATTTCAGGCCAGGAGAACTATCAGTTAATTGTTGATATCCCTCCACTAAAAGCCATATACGATAATTATTAGAAAATGAATATCAGTTGTCATGGAATATGTCAATAGACACTAAACTAATTTTCAAAATTAAACCAAGTATTTAATTTTATCAGCTTTTAAATAGTAGTAAAGAGTATATTGATAATGAAGCCATAATACTATTTTTCCCCGGTGTGAAAGTGTGTGTGGGCGACCAACTCAGCTATACGCTTCCGCTGTGCCTGACGGGGCAGGATCAAAGTTTTGTTGTGGAATTAGCTAATCTTTCTGGAGATTATAGTATATATCCGAGTTTCGGAGAGCTGTAAATGTCAATATAATATTCTATTACAAAAATATCTAGTCTTTTTTAATTTTTCAAAAGCCCACCATTCAAAAATGGTCAAAGTTGTAAATTTCAAAATTAATATGAAAATATGTTCTTTAGAAAAAATATTTGAAATTTTTACCCAAAAACTTTACAAATATACTAAGTTGAATGTTACAAATGTAAATAAACAAGATATTGTATTCATAAATACCGAATTTTCCCGCTTCCAAATGATCTTAATAGCAATCAATTTAAAGTGAATTTATTGCTATTATAACAAATAGTCAGTAGGAATCAGTATTTAATATGGAATAGTTTTAACATTGTAAACAATATATAGCCTATTTATAAACTAATATTCTTTAAACCTAGTTTATCCGAACAGCTTATGTGATTTCTAGAGTTTGATCAAACAGTCTGACATTATTATTATCAATTTATTCATAGATAAAAATTCTTAATATTACAAAAAATTGATTAAGCCTATTACCATTAACAATGGTTTGTACCTTTCTCTGCTAAAATTAAAAATAATAAAATTAATAGGTTTAATAGGATTAATAGGTCTTGAGGCAACTCAAGAGACTTCAATAAATAACTTTTATATACAAAATGGTCAATATTTTGGTATTAATGAAATAAATTGGATAAAAAGTGTATTCATCTAGTACATTTTAAAGTAATAATCATAGAAACTATCAAATAGTTTTGAAAAATTAAATTCCGTACGTGCCTCAAATAGTTTGTAAGTTATCAATGGTGTTATTGAAAATTGCATACTGACAGATGGACCGGTTTAAACTTCCTGAATACCCCGAAAATGTGAAAAGTTGAAGTAACATTACACACAGCATGTATAATTATAGCATTTGAATTATACTATGTGTAGCTGGGGACACCCGCCCTGCTGCATGGCTACTTCAATGATCTAGAGCCTGATATGTTCGTTAAAATTTACTTAAACAGGTAGGGTGGACAGCAGAGATTTAATTTCTTGGATAATCAGATACGAACTACAGCATAATTATTACGGCTTTAAACTCGTTAGGAACTCCTTTTAATGGGCGAGGTTTCAAAAACGATAAGGCGGGCGGTTGGGTGAGCTCAACAACTGAAAGAGCAACCCTCTCAGCTTTATAACTGGTGACAAAAACCCCCGACCAGAGCACTGCTTCATAATACTGATCAGAAACGATCGCTCATCCCCCTTTGGTCTAGATGACATGTCATTGTGATATTGGAAACTAAAATAGCTAATTACCAGCGATTGAAATGTTAAGTATAATCACGGTAATGATGTGGGAGATAGTTTTAATTACAGTAAGATGTTATATTGACGACCAAAACTAGACTCATAGTTCAGGGACATATAATAATGTAGAGAATAATTCTCAGGCCCAGTATGAGTCGGCATAAATTATTTTTTTGAATGAAATATAAATTTTTTATTCTTTAAACCTATCAACTATATTTGTTTTAAAAATCATCAATTGGGGCATCTTTCGTAAGTGTCACTGGAAATTTCGTAATTTTAGCTATTATTAGAACAATTAGTTCTTAAGGATTTTGGTGGGAATTTGTACTATTTTATTTCATTTCCAAGCTTCTCTATTAATATGATAATTGGTTTTAAAAAAGAACTTAGTTGTATTTAGGTAAATAACCAGCAACAAATTAGTGTACAGTATCATAATAAAATATTTTAAATTAAACTACTCACTTCTAATAAGTTGGTGATGTAACATTTTTCAAACGATTTGAAATGTTTCCATTTGATGTTCACAAAAGTGCTATAATGTAAAAGAATAAAATTCTGCTCGGAGAGTTTCAGTATTGCGTCAGATTACAAGAGTTTCTCGTAGTTATTATTAATTCATAGTCCCGACCACAGGAATGAACGTTTTATGTTGTGGTTATATTTGTTTGAAATGCATTGATAACTGTGTAACACTAGACGGCGTGCAGTTTCTTTAATTACTTTTATTTAATTAATTATAAATTAGAAAATGTTATTATCAGTTTATTAAAATTGTATCACATTTTTTATTTTATTTTAACCAGGCAAAAATATTATTTTCAAAAAGCATTCAGTATAATCAATGATAAGATGTCTCTTTTTTAGTAATAAGAACATGAATACAGAAACATTAAAATATGCCATATAATTCCAAATTTTGGTTTATTTATTATTTAATATTTATTTCAATATTTACCTGTCACTCAGCAAACGGTTAGTTGTCCGTTGGTCTGGTTGTCCGGCACCCCCTGAGGTATATATATATTTACATATCTATATTTATAAAAAAGGAAGTATGTATATATATATATATATATATATATATATATATATATATATATATATATGTTTGTTGCCTACAACTCTGAAACCGCTCAACCGATTGCAATGAAACTTTCAGGCATTATTAAGCATTATTCAATGATGGTTTGTGTAAAGTTTGGTGCAAATCTGTCCAAAGGGCTCTGAGCCAGAGGGCATACAATGGTGCAGTGTCAGGTTTTAGAAATTTAGTGTTTACAAAATTAACTGCTGTGATTAAAAAATTTAAAAGGTTCATTCAAGCAGATGCTTTATAATCATAGAAGTAACCAGGCATGAGGTATAATGTTGACATTTGTGTTGTCTTTCTTTAGGGCTCCGCCCTACGGAGGCTCACAATTACACTAAAAGCCTACAGGTGGTGAAATTTGACATGAACGATTCTCTTTATTCATAGGTGCTCACTAAGAAACGGTTTTGCAAATATAGTTTTTTAAGCACTTTAGGGCTCTGCCCCACTGGACATCGAAATTATTTTAGTACCTCCGGAGCTGAAATTTGACATGTACGATTCTCTTTGCTCATAGATACTCACTAGGAAAAGGGTTTGAAAATATAGTTATTTAGGCTCTTTAGGGCTCCACCCCACTGGAGTTCAAAATTACTTTAGGGCCACCGGAGTTGAAATTTGATTGACGATTCTCTTTACTCATATGTACTCACTAAAAAACGGTTTTGCAAATATAGTTTTTTAAGCTCTTTAGGGCTCCACCCCACTGGACTTCAAAATTACTTTAGGGCCGCCGGGGTTGAAATTGGATGGACGATTCTTTTCACCCATAGCTACTCACTAAGAAACGATTTTGCAGATATAGTTTTTGTAGCTTTTTAGGGCTCTGCCCCACTGAACTTCAAAATTACTTTAGGGCCACCAGGGTTGAAATTTAACATGGACGTGCCTCTTTGCTCATAGGTACTCACCAAAAAACGGTTTTGCAAATATAGTTTTTGAAGCTCTTTAGGGCTCTGCCCCACTGAACTTCGAAATTACTTTAGGGCCACCGGGGTTGAAATTTGACAGACGATTCTCTTTACTCATATGTGTTTACTAAGAAACGGATTTGAAAACATAGTTTTTAAGCAATTCAGGGCTCCGCCCCACTTGACTTCAAAATTACTTTAAGACCTACGGGGTTGAAAATTTACATGGACGATTCTATTTGCTCATAGGTACTCACTAGGAAACCGTTTTGCAAATATAGTTTTTTAAAGATCTTTAGGGCTCCACCCGACTGGACTTTAAAATTACTTTAGGGCCACCAGGGTTTAAATTTAACATGGACTCTTCTTCTTCAATTCTTCTTTTTCAATTCTTTGCTTATAGGTAATCAAAAAGAAACGGTTTTTGCAAATATAGTTTTTGAAGCTCCTTAGGGCTCTGCGCCACTGGACTTCGAAATTACTTTAGGACCTTCAGGGTTTAAATTTTACATGGACGATTCTCTTTGCTCATAGGTAGTCATTAGGAAACAGTTTTGCAAATAATATAGTTTTTTTTTTAAGATCTTTTAGGGGCTCCGCCCCACTGGACTTTAAATTGAAATTTTAAAGGGCCACCAGGGTTGAAGTTTTACTTGGACGTGCCTCTTTGCTCATAGGTGCTCTTACATTTGCAATTACAATTACGATCAATAAGATACAAGGCAAACTTTGAATATTCTGGGTTTAAATTTGCACAATGCCTGTTTATCCTTTGGACTTACAATAATATTAATATACTTACTTTCTATTCTATTAACTTGTTTGCTATATTTAAAAAAAAAAACTTAAAACTTAACTTTTTTTGTTATATTAAAATAGCTTTACTTATGTAAACAACTTAATTTGAGCGCAGCAACTAGCTAGTATATAACTAAGTAACTGCTAAGTAACTGGGTAACTGCTAGTATATACATATATGAGATGAATATGAGAGATGACCCGAAAGACTGAATGTAAAGGAAGAACTCCATATCTATATAAACAATAAAAGAGACCCAATGAATTTACTTAACACCATGCAAGTCAACCAACAAAATCCTATCTACGATAAAATAAGCAATATAAGGCAGAATAAAAACTGCGAGAAGAAAAGATTTTATACAGTATTATTACACCAGTTTATTAGACTAGAACTTTATAATCATATGTTTATTTTATTATTTATTTCTACAGATGTATATAGATTTTATATAAATAATTAAATGTGAGTTTATATTGACTCTGACGATGGCATTAATGTCCGAAACATGTTAGTCTAACCAAATAAAAATTCTTCAAAAACTAAGGGTGCTTTGTTAAAAAATATGTTCATAATAATATATACATATATATATACCACCTGAAGTAATTCAATACCTTTCGACATGTCCCCCGGTTGCGTAAGATTTGGGCGTGAGTCAACTACTGCCGTTTTTTAAGTTATGAAACACGTTTTTGGTAGAGTTCCAATTTAATATTTAAATTTTATATTCAGAAAATGATAAAAAAATTAGAAAAATGAACACAAAACTCTAGTATGCTGTGTTACATTCTAAAATACAGTAAAAGTTAAAATATTTCCTTTATTGCATGGAAGGTTTTAACACCTGTATCATCCCTGGTATAGACTTTTGAACATTTTAAGTAGATTCAAAATATAGATAAAAATATATTGTTTTTTTAAATTAATTATAACAGAAACATAGTACGTGACTCACCGTTCGGACATTTAGGTACGGTCCCAAAGGACGTGGTAAGGGGAACATTATCGGGCCTACTAACAGGTCCCTGGTCCCTGGTCCCTGGGCCGCTCGTGTCTGTGCCTGTTATGACGTCGCCCGGGATCGAACCTGGGACCGCTGGCTTGTGAGGCTAGAGCTTCGCCACTGAGCCGCGGCTCCCGTCACTAATGTATCCCGTATGATTTTGTTTTTCCACCAGAGTTACTTTTTAATCATAGATAAGTTAGTTGACACGGTTTCAGTTGATCAGCAAGCTAATTCTTAAAGCTAGACTAACCTAATAAATTTTTACCTTAATAGCATGAAACTCGGGATTAAGTTGTAGCAGAAAATACTGTTTATAAACAACCCCTATTAACTATAAGCAAATATTATTCACCATTGCTAATTTAGAGTGCTTACAAGAAATATTGAGCCCTTGGAGTACAGTTCAAATCCTACTGCAATCCAAGTTTGTGCGAACTTTGGAGTCAGCCCTAAACCAAACTGTTTTACCAGTACCTTGGAGATATGTAAATTGTAGAAGTGAACTTTGTCTCTCATTGCTGTTTTGTGAGAATTAAGTTTCCTACCTGAGCTCATATTTCCTATTCTATCTCTTTATTAAAAAAAAATATGATAATAATAATTTGCTACATTTTGGCACAAGGAAACTAGTTATTGTACTGGTCGATTTTTTAAGTACACTAAACGTGTTGGCATTCTTGTAAAAGCTTTTATTTTCAATCTCTAATCAGCCTTGAGAGTTAATTTTTCAACACTATTCTACTTTGTTTTACTTACATAAAACTACCTACTTAAAAGTATCAAAAGATCCTTTTTTTATGCAGGACATATACTGTATCTGACATGTTACACTGTCCATCTTCATCTGAAATGCGGTTGTAAACTAAGTACATACGCACATTTTTCAACGTTTTTCATCAATGTGCTCATGTGCTTAGTTTAGGACCTCGTTGCAGCTGAATATTTTTTAGATGGACAGTAAAATGATCAAAATACGTCCTGTATGAAGAAAAGGTATTTTGTTACTTTTCCACATGTTATAATTCTAATCTAACTATTAAATTTATAGTATTAAAGTAATAATAGTGTTCACAGTTTGAATTCGTATGTTTTTATATTCATAGTCAATTTTACTTTGTTTGAATGCTCCTAGGTAAGGAATTTATTATTTACAATTTTTTTTTTTTTTACATTAAACATATAGCCTACATAAAGTCTGAATATTTTATTTTCTTTGATTTACAGAACTTACTAAAAAAATACCTACCATTGTTTATAAAAATAAAAACATTACATCGATGAGAATGTTTACAGTTTGAAAATTTAAAGCTGATATGAATGAAAAAAGATTAAACGATGAAAGGCATTTGCGTTTAACATCAAATTGTGATTACTTATTTTCCCTTTAAATTAAATAACTGGTTTGTCCCACCAGCGACCTCCAGGTTATTTCCCATATTTTAAATTCAAAATGAATCTTACATAAAAATTGCTAGATTGATTACATATTTAAATAGAAATCCATCAACCTCCGAATGGAAGTGAGTATAAGGACATGCCAAAAACTATGGACAATCAGTTCTTTTGGAATCATAGTTTAACTTAGTATAAATTTATCGACGTATCATAATATTATTTTACGAAGTAAAAGTAATTTATATATTTGGTTCGATTTTACATGGACCCTTAAAATGATTTTACATGGATCTTAAGTTGTAAATGACTAAAGATTACAGAGATTTTTTTAGTAACGGTGATACGATGGACCACTTATTTGTAGTGAAATCGAACCATTCAACTGCACATTAAAAAAATAGTCAGTTGACCCTTTTTCTTATTTCGTCGGACAATGAGTTTAAGAGTGTCAATGGACTACTTTTATGGTGTGTAATCTCACCTTTAATTTTTAAAATATTTAATTTTATAAGAGACCAATCAAAGCTTTTAAAACTAAATAATTTAGTTTTTTGAATCATTAACTTAGCTTCACAGGTTACGGAAAAATATAAAGTTTTTCCATGTTATTCTTACGGAAAATTAATAAAATCTTATATATAGCTTATTTTTAACATTTTGCAATAAACTTTTGTATATACCTTTATTAGGTGATGAGCAAATAATATTTGGTTTAAAACCCCGATGGCAGCATACAAGTATATTAAATCCATGGCATTTTAATGGAAAATAGTAATGGGAGAAAGAATATTAAGGGGTATTTGAACATAATTAGCTGAATAGCTGACTTTCTGCATTTGTCATATTAATGTTTACATTTCGGGATTTATAAATAGATCATTCGTTGTCCATTGCACTTCTCGCTATGCATATTTTTTACTGTTTTAAAAACTGAATATATCTGTAATTAATATTAATGTGTATTATATAATTGAGCACTATATTTTCTTCATGGATTGACAATTTAAATAATTATTTAAATTAAGTGTTTTCACATAACTTTAATATATTAACTTAATTACTTATAAAACCAAATATTTTGTTGATTAAACAATAACAGCCGTTGGAAATTTGCTAAGTAGGCCTACGCAGGTTTGCTGCGACGGGGATATTTTTTCATAAAATAAAACACAGATTTAATTATTTATATTTCATTAACAATTTCATCTACAGAATGAAACGGGGTTTATACTTACTATTTTAAATTGAGATTTTTTCTTTTAGGCTATTGAAAAAAGTTGTTATAAGAGTTTGTTGAGTCAATAAGTTGACATTCATTTTTAAGCTTTCTAATGTTATTACAGAACTCTCAAGGACTAGAGCTAATACTTTAAACAAAGCCTTAGCTATTGTTTGAACCCACAAACAGAAAGAACCAATCACTACTCTTTGTGCGGTTTGTTTTCTGACGTGGTGAACGAAATTGTGTTTGTTTTACAAAATAAAACAAATCATCTCCCACATTCACAACTTTACCATGGGGTAAGCTGGAAAATAAATCTTCAAGTCGAACTTGATTATTGTGTACTTACACAGAGAAAAACTTATTAGTGTCTTATAAAATTAACAACCATGGATAGTTTAATGACATCATATAAAATTTCACTAAACCATTCATGGTTGTTAATTTTATAAGACACTAATAAGTTTTTCTCGGTGAACTTAAAGTGTTTTTGTGTTGTTAGTGTCACATAAAACACTAACAACTTTGGTCATCTCTTTTGCTTTTTGTTCATGGTGTGATAACATTATATTGTTTATTGTTAACATAATATTTGGATATTTTTTCTTAGATTTTAAGATTATCAAAAACACATGGTTTTACCAATAATCTAGGCCATATGATGGATATGCCAAATGAATAGAAAAACTTTTTGAGATACATCAGATGTTATTATTAATGTGATGGAGAACTGAAATAAATTATATTAAACTAAATGTGTCCCATGCTTCCCTACGCTGGTTAGATTGCAGTTTCCGCGAGTAAAACCAAGAGCCAGTGCATTCTGCCCGCTCACCTCCAAGCAGTTAGTTCGTTCGCTTCGCTCACTCGACCCCGAGATCACCTCGTGAACTTCGCTCACACTCCTCCCAGGATAATGTGCCTGTTATTGGCGATAAATCAATTGCTTATTTACTTATTAAACTACAAGTCGTTGCTCATCGATACTCGACAGATACAGTTCGAGGTTCGAGGTGATCGAGCGCTAGGATGATGGTGTGAAACATGTATAAAATTTACTGTATTTCCTTCGAATTAATCAGCTGCTTTACATAATTAAGTAGCTTTAGATATAGTTCTAAACAATTTAACAATCAAATCTTCGGTCTATATTTATTTTTTAATCCATTAACTTTTATAGTATTCAAGTAGTGTGTTTTTGGGAAGGCTGGGACGTGACGTCATCACGATGACGTCAGCAGTGATGACGTCATCAATGACGTCACGAATGACGTCACTAATGATGTCATATGACGTCACATGACGTCACACCTATGACGTCATGGTGACGTCATTATCGCTGACGTCATCATAATGACGTCACTGACGTTAATTAGGTCAAGGTCACACAAGAATACAAAAAAAATTTTTTTTGCACTTTTGCGATTCCTCAAAATACGGCGAGAAAATGAAATTTCTCGAGGAATCACAAAAGTGCAAAAAAATATTTTTTTATTCCCTAGCGATCAGACTCTTGACCTAATATATCCGTCAGGGGTCATTGACCCGTCCCAGAGCCCCACTTGAAAAAAAAAATAATTTTTATATTTTACTTACCCACCGAGAGACTGAGAGCCGAAGAATAATTTCTTCAAACACCCGACAGTGCGACAAACGACACGCGATCCGAACAGCACCGCGTCCGAAGACGTACTGACTTGGACACAGACGGTATCCCAGGTACCCGGCTCAGTGGTGGGGATAAGGAGGTGGTGGGGGTAAAGTGGTCAGAAGGAAGAAAAATTAAAATTTATGCAACAACTCATCCGAGTTTGTAATTTACCGGAACTCGGATTGGAAATATTTCCTGAGAAATATTTATTTTTTATTCTTTCTCAGGTGATCTTGGAACTTGTGAAATTTCAATCAAACTAAATAAAAAAAAATAATTTTTTTTCTTAATTGAAACTTTGCCTAAAACTTAAGAATTGTTTGATATTTGGTTAAATATTTAAATTTGAACTCAATATAAGTAAATTGAGTAAAGAAAAGTGAGATGTGCACACCACAAGAGTTGAACAGCAACTGAGCAAGTCTCTCCGTGTATCTGAGGTACTCGGCAGGGTGGTGGAGATAAGGAGATGGTGGGGGTAAAGTGGTCAGATAAAATAAATTTTTTTTTTTTGCAAACTATTCAACTGAGTTTGTTATTCAGAAATAGGCATAAGAAAGAAAAAAAATATTTTTTATCCACATTGCTTAACACGTTCAAACGTGTTCAAGGTCAACCATTTGAAGTTTAAAAAAATTTTTTTTAAATTTTATTTACAAAAATCCTCTTTCATCCCCATATGTGCGGACTTGTGCTTGATATTGTTGAAGAATTTTCTTCACAGCAACATGTCCCTTGTGTATTTTGGACTACCCCTTCTGCTTCATCCATACTGTCGTCGATGAGTGGACAGTCGTATTCCAAGTTCATTTTTATTATCGTCCCTGGATTTTGAAGTAGCCGCATGTGCAATTTTTCATAGATTTCTTTTAGGTATTGAAGGCTGTCAACAAGTAATTCCCACTTCATTGTGTGTAGTGTAACCTTTAGCGTAGCTGAGTTGGAAATGAAGCCAGACTTGCATGTAGGATTGGTCTTTTGGAATTGTGGTGGTGGGGGTAATTGATACAACCAGACAGGTCGAAACATGTTCAAGGTCAACCATTTGGAGTTTTAAAAAAGAAAATTTTATTTACAGAGTAATGTTGAAAACTGACAATTTGGCTGCTTTATCTGAACACTCGATGCATTTTAGGCAGTATACAACTGCGTATACCAAGTAGATGAATATTGCAATCAATAAGGCCAAGATTATGAAGAGATCTAATTTTAAAATTTTCTGAATTAGCATATGGTCCTTCCTGATCCGTCTTTCTTCCATCCTTCTTTCCACCATCTCCACTAGATCCACATGCTGGCATCTCCTCCTCCCCAGGCTTTCCGCTTCATCGGCCTCATATATTGGTGGTGGAACATCCATGTTTGCAGCTCAAAAGATGAAGATGTAATGAAACACATTGGTGCTGCATCTCAGGTCTCCAAGAGGAAAAGTGGTAGGGGAAAACCTGAACATGTTAGAACATGTTCAAGGGCATCCAATTTGTGTTTTAAAAAAATTCTATCTTGCTACAATACTGTAGCAAGATAGGTTTTTTATTTTGTTTTTATTTTATCATTCCTTTATTACAATACAAAAATATGCATATTGAAGTACAATGAGGATACAAAATATAAATATTAGTCAGGAGAAATATTCCAAGTTTGGACTGGCTTGAGTCTTCATGGATGATCTGGAGGAATAGGCTGAAGAGGTTGATGATGGTGACCTAGGCGGCTCGTCATCCCTGGGGACATGAGGGCATTTTGTGTTGCAAGCAAAAATTTGCATGTTCAATCGGTATCCCTGTTCGATTAGTGATTTAAATTCTTGAACAATATTGTTTAATTCTTCCATATTTCTTACAAATACTTCTTCATAATTTGCACATTTTACAGTCAGAGCCATCTTGATGTTTTCCGTATGATGTCCAAAGGCGGAATGAATATTAGCATGGTCGTTTGAAGGTAGTATGAAATAGTGGTGGGGGGAAGTTGTTTACACGCTGTCTGATGGGAGGTGGTTGAATTTTTGCCAACTAAACATATTGATTGAACAAATGGTGCAAAGTTCTTTAGGTGTATGGTAACTTAAAACTGGAGCCACATGACCATATTGTAAACATCCATCATCTTGTAGGAATTGTGCCGGGTTAGAGACAGCAGCCCTTCCACAACTTCGACAAAATTTTGTACCATCACCAAACTTGTACCAACCAAAAGTGTTGTAACCTCTGTTGTCTAGCTTGTACTGTTTGATAAAAATTTTACTTTGCTGAGGAGCGTTGGATCGTAAAGTATGGCTGAATAGCTGTTGATCTTCAATAATTTTTCTTACACAAAGCTCAAATAGGGTGCTCATCGTTTGACAGTTGCAATCAAACTGAACTTCTTTACAGTCTGTATGCTGGTAACCCGAAATGGTGGGGAAAACACACACACACACACACACACACACACACACACACACACACACACACACACACACACACACGTATTGCTGTTTGGAAAATAGTTTTTTTTGTTTAATTTGTGCAAAGGTCAAAGGTCAAGGTCACCCCAGAGCTTTAAAAAAATACAACATATCAATATGTGAAATTTTTTTTCACATATTGATATGTTGCCTTTTTTGTGTTTTTTTTTTTTTTGTATTTTATCTTTATTTAAAACAGTACAAACAAGATTACATGACAAAAATTATATAGTTAAAAAATACAAACAGATACAAGAAAGAAAACAATTACTTTTTTTTAAACACTGCTGCTTGTCTGCGATGTGGATGGTAAGCTCGGTGGAGTTGCTGTCGCTGCATCCGTGGGACACCAAGTACAGACATCCTGGTTGTATGGAGCGGAGATCTTCGTTCTGGAGTAGGTGTACAAATCTTTTGGGCAGGTAAATTTGGAATTTCGGCTCATCTCCCGGAGTGTATGGTGCTTCGCTCAAGCTGCAGCAGATTGCCTCGCCGACTGTAGTTTCCATCTTCTTCATGGCATGTATAATATAATGTTTTTCATCCTTCAGCTCTGAACATTTTTTTACCGGCAAAAATGTAGACTTGGAGTGGGCCTTGAATTGTTCCACCAAAGTCTGCAGAAACTGGTTGGATGCCATGGTTGTTCTAGAGGTCCTCGCTGTCTTCTTGCTCTGAGATGTTGTCGTCTCGGAATCTCGAGTAATACTCGTGCCAGGTCTCGGTCTGCTCCTCGCTTTTATAATCGCCGTTACCCCCACCACCATCGCCGATTTCTCCATCTTGCAGGTAAGTCGCTAATTTTAAAGCGTTTTTTAACGCACAGTGCCTATCCCTTTCATGTTCCACACTTTGTGTGCAAATACAAATGTTTTCAGCAATAAATTTAAAATTTTTATCTATTTGCACATCTTTAACTGGAGTAGATGTAAATTGTTCTATCCATCTTTTCTTTTCAAGTCCTTTTGTGTAAATATTAGTAAATCTGTTTGAAAATTGATGCATAATATGATACAAGTCTGAATAACTGGTAAAACCGTCATACCAATCGATGTGATGAAAATATTTCCAAGTCCATCGGTTTGTTGTTGCGGCTTTGGTGGTTAGTGAAGAAAAAGAGCATGGTGGTTTAAATAAAAATGTGTAAGGAATATTTTTATCTAAATCGTAAAATACGAGTTCTTTAATTATAAACCGATCATCGTTACCACGAAAAGCTTGAAATTCAATAATACCCGGCTTGGACTTGATTTCTTCTTCCATGTCCATTTGAAAGGTCACCCGTCTATCCATCACGGTGTCAGAAGGTCAACTGTTTTCCACACCACGGTAGGCATTTATTTATGTCAGGCCGTACAGTTGAAGGCGCGTTGGTGTATATTTAACGTGGGCACCATCCCCGGTAGGCCTACACCCACAAAATTTTGAATTTTTTATTGAAAATTTGCCAATTCAAGTGTAAAGTGTTGTGAAAATTTTTAAAATTTTATTTAACTTTCCATCTGGTCATTTTTGTTGTAGTCATTGTCATCACTTTGATCCTTTTCATCACTAAAATGTGTTTCTTCATCCGATTTTACAAAATTATTTTTTTCTTGCACATATTGTACCAATTGTCTCCACATTTGAACTTCATGAGGAATTCTGTTGAATATTGAAGTGTCCACAGGTCCATACAAAATTGGCGCGTCCGGTTGTTTGTCCAAAGTGCCTGTTAAATAATCTTTAATAATTGAACTGGAAAATACCAGTTGTCTTACATATCTTGTTATGGGTTCCGTTGCACATGTCAAAATAAAAAATTCTTCTCTGTTAAGTTGAATTTTTATGTCATGTTTGGTTGTATCTCTGAATCTCATTTGATGTTCACCTCGGTGTTTAATAATATCAATTTCCAAGTCTGAATCCAATAGTCCTACTTTTGTTTTTCTGCCAAACATGTTGCTATTAAAGTAACATTCCAAGAAATGGAGGTGTTTCATAAAAGATTCCCAAGCATTGGCTGTAAACAAAATCATTTTCGTTCCGTGAGTTAAAATTACTGTAGGTGAATAGTCGGTTGATTTCATAACTCCAATTAAAACACTTTTATCCAAACTTGAAGAGATTGGATAAAAAATTCGTAAAAATCTTCCATCAAAATATTTGGTGAAATATTTTCTTCCACATTTCTCTTCCTCTTGGACAATTATTTTTTCTTTTTACCTTTTTCTTCTCCTTCTTGATCTGCGCCGTGTTGCTGTCCATTCATGTCCAAAAACTCTGAAATTTCTTTTTCTATATCGCATTCCGTTGTAACACTAGTAGAAGCCATATTGAAGATGATGCTACCCATACGATGTCAGGCAACAAACTGATCAGGAGCAACCTGCGCGCTCCGCTTTTATAATCGCGCCCGTGATTGAAATTTTACAAAAACGAGTTTTTATAAAACATTTTTAACAATTCCTGTCAAAGGTGTGTAAGTGACAATTTTATCGTGTAAAATTAAACAATATGCGGTAGTATTTGCTGGTATGGCTTTGGCAAATTCCATTTCTATTTTTATATCCACACTTGATGACTTTACCGATTCATTTTGTTTAGAACAATCGATTACTACTATTGGGTAGTTATCTAAATATTTTTCTGGTGAAAGCAAAGGCGTATTTGTTTTACCGTAATATGAATTTTGAAATCTCGCATACATATCATATAGTATGCTGAATTTTTTATATGCAAATGATACATTTAAATTGTCGTATGGGAAAAATTGTGAATTTAAATAAACTTTAATATTTTTCAAATCACAATGATCAAATTGGCCCGCATGTTTAGTAATATCGTCTCTTCTAGCCGTTTGTAAACCAAATATAATATATCTGGCCCGTTCCACATAATTTGATGTTTTAACAGTCCAAGTGTGTCGATCCGTAGTAGGTAAGCTGGGATGTTCATGGAATTCCCAACTTCTAAATGGAATAACAATATCACGATCGGCTTTTAATTTTCTTAATAGTAGCATTCGATGCTCGTCAGCTAATTTAACATGTGGAACTCTCCATACGATTTTGTCCAACGTTAATTTCCATTCTAAAGTCGCATCTGTTGTACCACTCGCAGCTTTAATAATATCTTTATCATTTGAAGATCTCAACAAAACTAATTCTTGTTTAACATTTAATATTATTTTCCTATAATCTTCAGCGAAACCAAGCAATAAACGTAATGGAATGTAGAAATCAAAGAATCCCTTTGAATTTGGGGTGATTGTATCAATTGTAGGTAAAACCCATCCGGCGGGTATTAATAAATTGGTATCAGTCGGTGATATAGATGTTAATCCTTTTAAAGTTGTTGCAATACCTACTTTTTTAGTGGAATCTACTGTAACACCTGATATTTCATATCTGATTTCATCAAACAAGAAAGCCATTCCGTTATTTATAAATGGAACTACTGTACCTACACTATTGTCCTTTTTTGTTACTTTTCCTTCGATATACAAGTAACTTTCACATGGTAGTGTGTAAATGTCTTGATGTTGTATAGAAATACGAATTTCATCGTTATTGTTCAATTTTGATGAAGTGTAAGGGTTGTGGGTGTGATATTCTTTTTCCCATAGGGTTTCGTCGAATGTCGGACCCTGCGCTGTATCCAGTATATCCATAATCGGTTAATTTTAAACCAATCTTTTCTAAGAAACGAATGTTCTCCCGTGTTAACTCCTCCACAGCTGAAGAGCTACTAATGCGGTTTCCCGTCGGTTGTCCACTTTTAAATGATAAACCCATGATTTTTGTATTAAAGTGTCGATTTTAAATGTAATCTAACTGTAATTGGCTCTTCTCGGAAATCTATCATGTTACCGTCTTGATCCAATACGTTCAACACGATGTCTGAAATGAAAGTGGTGTTCAACGGCAGATATACTAGGTTTTGTGGCTTTTCAACAATTTTAAATCCTGGAGGTACACTCGGGTAAAAAGTATGTATTATATGAGTATTGGTTCCATCTCTGTAAGCTCCCTGTATAATGTTACAAGTTATATCTATACTATTAACTTTTAGTATAGTTACAGTTTGTTTACCGGAATGTGTTTGATTTGGTTCTAAAATTGGCCCATCTTTGGAAAATCCTAACAATTCACCGATTGAGTGTTCTTGAGTAAAATCTATATAATATTTGGAGTTAATTTCAGCTTTCATAGTATTGTTATTACCTTTTAATGTTATATTGTCTTTTCCCATTTTATTTTGCAAAAATTCATTAATATGATCAATTTTATAAGAACCTGTGGGTAAACTGCAAACTTCTAAGTCTGTAAACTTCCCACTGGCATCTTTTCCTTTATAATAATGCAATAAGTTATTTTTATCTTCCGTAACATTGGGAATAGAATTGTAAGTTGTAAAATCTAACAGTGCATCCTCCCAAAATCTTCCTTTTTGCAAGCGTAACGCTGGGAAAAGGATACCTCGTAAAGTGGACAATTTTCCTGTTAATGATACCGTATAGGAAGACATCTCAATTGTGACTGATACTTTTAGCTAGGAATTCCAAACATAAATGGCCACATATTAAAGTGTTATCAGGTTGTTGTCTTTTATAGTTGTAATATATGTTTTTAGCAGATTTAAAGTAATGCTCAAGTTCTTTAGGTGATGGTAAATTGCCAAAACTATCAAAGTTATATATATTATCACCTAATTTCTTATAACAAACCCAATGAGTGCCAGGACCTTCTGAATTGTCTAAATTTACAATGCCAGTTTCGTTTTTCCACATTTTAACTGGTAAATCATCTTTCATAAAGACACCGCGAAAAAAAGGTATCTTTAAACATGAAATGTATTTAAATAATTCGATATTTGTTAACGCTTTATGTGGTATTACCAATTGATTTCTTTTATTTAATATGCACGATACGGCCTTAGGTATAGACCTGCCCCGTTTTTTACCATTGACCATACTGTTGGTTTTTTGCTACCCTTTCTGGTGGAACGTCGTTTTCTTCTAATATTTCCTCCATCTTTTGTCTTTGCCGATCACCTTTTCACTCTTCTCCTCCTTTTTCCACCTCCTACCGCTGTTTTAGCCTTTGTAAGACTTTCTCCTAGTATTTCTACCCTTAAATATATATTTTAGATTTTCCTACTCGCTTAGGCTAGTGAAAGGTAGGGATCAAATTGAGCAGGCACAGTATTTGTGAACAAATAATGATTTATTGCTAGCTATAACTACTAAGCATTCTAATAAGGAGGCCTCCGGTCCCTAATCTTCTCAACTATTTTATACATGGTATTCAACAGTGCTCTTGCTTTAAATAAGAGGTTTTCTATATTATATATGTTATATTAAGGTAGACATGGCCTCTGGCCCCAAGTCCTTCTTCTTCACAATTAAAATCAGTAAGTAAATTCACTTAATCACTTCTTGTCACGAGGGCAAGTCTTTGGTGAATCACTGTCCTTTCATTCACTTATATGTATTAAATATAATAAACGAATAAATTTAATATGCAAAATGACAATACAAGAATGAATGCTACGAGAATATTGACGACAAAATTAATTAGTTTGCAAGATTAACAATTATTTACAAGATTATTTACAATGAGCCCATGTGGACTATGTTGAACATATTTATCAACTTGAATTAATATTTAACACGAGGCCTATTTATTTTTACTATTATTATAAATTTTGTTATTCTATCATTAATTTGTTTCTTTAAAATTTACTATCAAATTTACTTCTCCTGTTCTTTCCTTTGAATTTTATTTAGTACTTTGGAATTATTCTGCATTAAATCCTCCTAATCATTTTTGGTCTCATCGCCCCTAACTTTGAAGGTGGTCGTGACATACCGTTGTCGGGAATCTAAGTCGTCCGGAGTGGCTGAGGGTGGCTGCGACGCCGGGTCATTGGGCAGGTTCCTCGGGCAGTCCTTTGGGCAGGCTTTGGGCAGTATGTAATCTGCATTAATTTAACAAACAAAAAAATAAAATAAATAATAAAAAAAAATTACAAGAGAATTAAGGATAGTATAAACTTGTGGACAAGTTTATTCAGCGTGAGGGGGAATATAAAGATATAAACAAAAATTAAGTTATTAATAATTTATTAAGTATTAGAATCAAGAAAGGCAATATTTCATTTCAGATAATTCACAATGAAACAACAGGAAGTGATTGTTAAGCACTTCCTGTTGACTCAACAAGAGGTCAGACAGTTCAATAAACGGCAATTCTGCAACCATGCAGAGTTGCTAAAACAATTGCTGATCCCCCACCTCAGCCTATCACAAGGAAAGCAGAACAAAAGTTTACAAAATTTTGAATATGATTGGCCAGTAGGCGGGGACAAGGAAATTGGGGGGAAAAGATTCGAGCAAGAAGAAGGGGGGAAAAGGAGGTTTAGTGTGGAACATGACGGGGACGGATTAGGAGGTAGTTGGGGAACCAGGAGATTTAGAAGTTCTGGACAAGTCAATAACTTCTAGACTTCAGTCACAGGCCCCAACCATCCACCCATCGTCACCTGCTAGACACCCTCACACACCCCGGGAGCACGTGGTCCAACACAACCGAGCAAGGACCGTCTAAAGGACTGCCCGAGGACCCTGCCCAAGGAACACCAAGGAGCCTGCCCAAGGACTGCCCGAGGACCCTGCCCAAGGAACCCCGAGGAACCTGACCAAGGAGCCTGCCCAAAGGACTGCCCAAAGGACTGCCCGAGGACCCTGCCCAAGGAACACCAATGAGCCTGCCCAAGGACTGCCCGAGGACCCTGCCCAAGGAACCCCGAGGCTCCTTGGTCAGGCTCAAGTTTTAAATCAGTCAGGAGTTTTAAACTCTAGTATCGCTTTAACTGTGGATTCCTGTGGCTTTATCCCCTTTTCAGATACCGTAAATCCTAGTATATCTACTTGCTGATATAAGAATTTACATTTTTTTGTGTTCAGCTTTAGGTTTGCTTTAAACAAAATTTCTAAAATGGTTTCTAAATTGTTAATATCCTGTTCGAATGTTGAGCCTTATACGATAACGTCATCGATGTAACATATTACTTTATTGTAGAGGTGTTTGTTTAACAGTGCTAATAGTGCTTCACTGAATAACGCTGTGGATACTTTTAAACCCATTGTTAATCTTTTACACCGTAGAAGCCTGTCTTGTGTTTTAATTGCTAATAAATTCCTATCTTCTTCTCTAGCTAACAGTTGGTGGAATGCTCCCTTAAGGTCCAGTTTTGTGAAAGTTTTTGCTTTATTTAGGCAATTCAATACCAAATTCACAGACGGTGTGGGATGTACACTTGACTTTAAAATATTGTTTATTTTCCTCATGCCTCCTACGAGTCTTGGAGATTTATCTTTATTTCTAGTAATAAAAACAGGTGATGAGTATTCGCAAAAGTCTGGACATTCTGTTCCTATGATTCCTCTAGATGAAGAGGAGGAAATTCAATATATCAATGCCACTAATTGTTACTTGTGTAAAAAAGAATTTACTGTTGAGAACCATAAAGTTCATGACCATGATCATCTTACTGGTTATTACAGAGGGGCTGCTTGCAATTCATGTAATATTAATTATAAACTTCCGAAATTCATTCCAGTTGTTTTGCATAACCTCAGTGGTTATGATTCACATTTTATTATTCCGGAATTGGGTAGGGATAATGGGAAAATTGATGTTTTGGCCACCACTTTAGAGAATTATATTAGTTTTTCCAAGACTGTTGGCAAGATCAAGCTTCGATTCGTGGATTCTTATAGATTTATGCAATCCAGCCTTAGCAAACTAACAGCTAATTTAAGAAGACAAGACTTGAAGGAAACAAGAAAAATTGTGCCAGAAGATAAAATGGACTTGGTGTTAAGGAAAGGTGTGTTTCCTTATGATTATATCACCGGAATGGAAAAATTTGAAGAAACAAGACTACCGCCGAGGGAAGCCTTCACCAGTAAATTAACTGGATGTGAAATTTCAATTGATGACTACCAACATGCTTGCAATGTATGGAATCAATTAGGCATGCAAAATCTTGGTGAATATTCTGACTTTTATGTAAAACTGGATGTGACACTTCTCTGCGACATAATGGAAGAATTTCGCAACACTTGCTTTGACGCCTATGGACTGGACCCCCTTCATTCGTTTACATCTCCCGGCTTAGCATGGCAGGCCATGTTAAAATCCACCGAGTGCAAGTTGGAGCTGTTAACCGACATCGATATGGTTTTGATGATTGAATCAGGTGTACGCGGTGGATTAACTCAGGCCGTTACAAGACATGTCAAAGCTAATAATAAATTTCTACCAAACTATGATGAAACTAAAGATTCGATTTTTCTTGGCTATTTTGATGCGAATAATTTGTACGGTTGGGCGATGTCCAAACCCCTTCCGTATGGCAACTTCCAGTGGGTAGATCTGGACAGCATCGGGGACATCATGCAGATCCCACAAGATGGACCAACCGGCTACATTTTGGACTGCGACTTTGAGTATCCAGAACACCTACACGACCACCACTACGATCTGCCCTTACTAGCCCGGACCGAAGTTTCACCCACTGGAAGATGGCCTAAACTGATGATGACTTTGGAAAATAAAAACCGATATGTAGCACATTATTTTGTTGTTCAGCAAGCCCTGAAATTAGGATTGATTATTACCAAAATTCATAGAGTTTTAAAATTTTCACAATCTTGTTTTTTAAAACCTTACATAGATTCTAACACAGCAAGAAGAGTCGTAGCAACATCAGCTTTTGAAAAAGATTTTTATAAACTGATGAACAACGCAATTTTTGGAAAAACATTGGAAAACAAGAGAAAACACAAAATTGTAAAATTAGTAACAGACCCGAGACAGATGGAAAAACTCGTACAGAAACCGAATTTTGGAACAAGTATGATAATCAATGAAAACTTGGTAGCGATTAGCATGAAGAAAACAAAAATATTAATGGATAGACCGTTGTATATAGGAATGTCAATATTAGATATAAGTAAAACACATATGTACGACTTTCACTACAACAAAATGGTACAACATTATGGTAGAGAAAATATTGGAATAGCCTACATGGACACGGACGCACTAATTTATTGGATCAAGATTCAAGATATGTATGAAGATCTTCGGACGTTCATACACAAAAATGATTTTGATTTTTCCGACTACCCAAGAAATCACCCGAACTTTAATGAAAATAATAAGAAAGTTTTAGGCAAATTCAAAGATGAATGCAATGGAGCAAGCATGGAAGAAATTGTTGCACTAATGTCAAAATTATATTCTTTTAAAGTATATAAAGGACAAGAAGAAACATCAACCACTAAGAAAGCAAAAGGTGTAAAGACAGGTTATTTGAAGAAAAATATAGACTTTGAGCACTACAAAACCTGTTTATTTAACAACACCACTTTGACTGCTAAATTCAACACCATAAGGAGTGAAAAACACAAACTTTACAGTGTTACAGAAGTGAAAAAAGCACCATCGGCAAATGATGACAAAAGACACATTATGGATGACAAAATCAACACTCTTCCTTTCGGCCACTACTCCCTTAACCCCATCAACAACTAACCTATTCTTCGTCCTTCTTCGACCTAAATTCCTTTTCCTTCCGTAAAAAAATGGGGAACACGGCAAGTCCAACGCCGTGTTCCCCATTTTTTTACATCAATTTGAATGACCTTGACCCAGTTAAATATGGGTATAATGTAATAAAAAATTTATTTTTACTTCATCCATGAATGAGGAAGGATAAAATTATGGATTTGAAACAAAAAAATTATTCATGAACTTCATAAACCGGCTAGGAGAAAATTTCCCCGAAGAAATACTGTTATAAAAGGAATGAATGATCTATATCAAGCGGATTTAATTGAAATGATTCCTTATAGTAAACAAAACAAAGGATTTAAATATATATTGACTATTATCAATTGTTTTACAAAAATGGCAGATGCTTTACCGCTAAAAGATAAAACTGGCAAGAGTGTAACAAAAGCCATGGAAACAGCGATACAGAGAGATAAAAATACCATAAAACACTTACAAACCGATGATGGCAAAGAATATTTCAATAAAGAATTTTCAAATTTAATGAAAAAACACAATATAAACCATTATTCGACTAACTCAGAGGTAAAAGCATCAATCATTGAAAGATTCAATAGAACTTTAAAAGGTGCGATGTACAAGATGTTTTCAAACAGGGGATCGCACGTATGGATTGATATGTTACCAAAACTATTAAACGATTACAATAACAAGTTTCATAGAACTATTGGTATGAAACCAAGCCAGGTGACTAGTAAAAATGAAAAACTTGTATTAAAACGTATAAAAATGAATACTAAACCAAAAGTTGAAAAACTAAAGCCTAAAACGTTTAACGTTGGTGATAAAGTGCGAATAAGCAAATACAAAGGTGTATTCAGTAAAAGATATCTGCCAAATTGGACAAATGAGGTCTTTACCGTATTTAAGGTGCAACCTACAGTACCAGAAACTTACATTTTAAAAGATAATAAAGGACAATTGCTTGAAGGAGGTTTTTATGGACATGAAATGTTAAAATCCACAGTAGGTGATGTATATCTCGTTGAAAAGGTGTTGCAACGGATAAAAGATAAAGTTAAAGTGCGATGGTTAGGATTTAATAAGAGTGAAGATTCTTGGATACCTAAAAAGGATCTCATATAATGATGGAGCATCATTTTAGGTTGAACCTTTACAAAGGATGGAGATAATACCGCAAAAGGATAGTTTTCCCATTAATAATATTGATGAACTCACGGTGGACAATTCGGAATTAAACAGTGGCAAACATGGTGTTTTGTTACCAAACACGGTGCGTTGTCTTGTAACCGGTCCATCCAATTGTGGTAAAACAAATGTGGTATTCGATTTGATTACAAACCCAAAAGGATTGCGTTTCAATAACTTGTACGTCTTTTCCAAATCATTACAACAACCCAAATACCAATTATTAGAAAAAATATTTAATAATGTTCCAGAAGTTAAATATTACAAGTTTGAAGCAAGTGAAAGCGTAATGCAATCACATGAAGCTAAACCATTTTCAGTTTTTATATTTGATGACGTATCTTGTGAAAACCAAAACACTATCAGGAGCTATTTCGCTATGGGGCGACATAACAATATAGATAGCATTTACATAGGCCAGACTTATAGTAAAATACCAAAACAATTGATAAGAGACAACGCAAATGTGTTAATTGTATTCAAACAGGATGAAACCAACTTAAAACACATATATTATGATCATGTCAATGCGGATATGTCTTATGAACGGTTTAAAGACATATGTGGTAAGGCTTGGGCTGAAAATTATGGATTTTTGACAATTATGAAGGAACAACCACTAAATAACGGTCGATACAGGATAGGTTTCGATAAATTTATATTAATTCACTAACCATTATATCACACAATCATTCTTGTACAGCACGTCTTGCTACAAACATGGTTAACCAAGAAAAGTTAGTAAAGGAAATTAAATCACTTAGTGATTCTATTCGGGCTAAAAACAGAGCTTTAAAGTTAGGTATCAGCGAAAGGGAGAAATTTCTCGAATCTACTTTTAAACCTATTACAGAGCCTTTGAAACAATTGAACAAAAAATTGACTAAACCTTCTTTTCAATGTGATATTATTGCTCCGATAACAGAATATGAAAGGGAAAGTGTAATATCAGAAGATATTAGCGATGAGGATCCGGAAGCATCCATATTTAGTGATACAACGGCGGAAAGAGAAGATGTATATGCTGGTAGTGAAGAAGAAGTGGTATCTATAGCGAGTGAAGAAGAAAAAACAGAAGGAGAACCATCAAACATAAGCTTATTGGGTGAAAATATTCATAAAAAAGGACCTTTAGGAAGAAAATACTTGTTAAAACTGTTAATTGGAACTAATTCTACTAAAAAATACCACAGTTATGGAGCAAAAATGTCCAAAGAAGGTGTAATGATTGGTAATAGCAAATTAGATGTTGATGAACATGATAATATTCGCGTAGGTGATCAAATATATAAGGGAACAAGGGGGCTATTTGAATTATTATTTCAAAATAAACCTTTAAAAGCATTGGTAAAAAATGATGATTTGGAAGTGTATAGCAAAATTTTGGAACAAACTAATGCATATAGAAGAAATTATTTACCTGAAGCACCCATGTATAGAAATAAATCTGTAAAATATAAAGATTTTGTTTCCAAATTAATACCGATTATAAGAAGAAAACCTGTAAAAAGAAGATTAGTAGCATCCACTTTAGATTTAAGTTCCCCAGAACCGAGAAAAAGAAGCAAATCAGTCACCGGTAAATGATTGATGAAGAAACTATACAATACAAACGTAATTTATTACAATAATATCAATAAATTGGTGGATAGAATGAAACTAATACATGAAGCCAAAGAAGCGGGTCATACTGGATTGGAAAACGAATGGGTGGCTCTAGTGGATGAACTTAGAAACCGCGGGGTAATCTCATAAAAATGCGTTACTCCCTAAAATGCTATTCAGTTGCACCATGAGTGTCGACAAGTTCGGACGGTATTCCTCGGATGGATTATATTACGCCAATAACTTAAAAAGAGGTGCTGGTTTACCACAAACACCTGAAGGAGATTATGATATTAGTAATAAAAGGTTAAAAAACATAAAAGATAACACTGACGAAAACGATGCAATAAATTTGAAAATATTAAAGGAAAAGATATCACCAACATTAAGATTACACAATAACACATATGACGCAGAAAATCATAGAATTATCAACGTTGGTAAACCAAATCAAAACGGTGATGCAATAAACAAAGGTTATTTGTCATCTGAATTAAAAATACGTTAAAATTCAATGGAAAAACGTATAGTGCTAACAATAAACGTATATCCAACGTAGATGACCCTAAAGATGAAAAAGACAGCGTAAATAGACGTTATTTACATTCTATAATACCTGAAAAGACAAAAGATGGCTTTTCATTTTATAAATTTGTTATTAACGATATAGGTTATCCAAAAAATGAAAATGATGCTGTAAATCTCAAATATATAAAAGATCATTGTGTCACACGTGATGTGGGAGTTATCGATTGTCTTGGTAATTGTTTGGCGAATGTAAAAGATGGTTCAGCACCATCAGATGGTGCAACAGTTGGTCAAATGAAAGAGACTTTAAAACAAGAGACATCTGGATTTGTAAAACAAGACCAAGTGGTATCACGGCAGGGGGATGTGTTTGTACAGGGAAATGAAAAGTTAACATTACTTGAACAAAACAATAATGTTTGGGATGGTAAAGGAAAGAAATTATCAAATGTAGGTATGGGTGCAGAATTTTTTGATGTTCCAGTTTTAGCACAAACTATAAATTCTAATCAATATAATGATACTGAACCTTACGTATGTAGGTTTAAAAGGATAACTAATGTATTTCCTGGCTCATTAGATTTCGATTGTGTTGTAGTTAGTCAATCTTTGATATTAGATAAACCAACTGGTGATATTTTTAATGCAAATGATAAGAAAATAGGTAATTTAAAACAAGGAATCGATCCAAATGATGAAGCAACTGTAGGACAGGCTATCACAACATCATTAAAGGACCATAAAGTATATACTTGTAATAATAAACGTATTACAGAACTTAAAGACCCTCAACATGTGGATAATGCTGTCACTGTTAATTTTCTTGTTAAAGTTTTAGGAAATGCATTATTTGATATATACAATCTTATTGCAACCCGTACACATCATAGTTGGGTGTCTGAATCCGAGAGAGGTAATTGGATTAAACGGGAAATTTTTAATAAATACTTTATTAACCCTAATACGCAAAAGTTTAGATCATCAGATTGGGGTGATATTGATATTTAATTAAATAACACCTTAAATTACATCATTTATGTGCAACCTGTCATAGAGGTAACACATAGGTTACGCTTTTCGAATATAAAAGACAATCATGACGTTTCATTACACCAGTCCATATCGAGACACTATACGGAAAGGAGGCGGTATCACGTCCACAGCGGTTTCTCTGTTAAGTAAAGCTTTAAATCGAATTCCAGTAGGATCTGTCGTAAATAGAGCAATAGACGCTTTACCATACGAATTTCACATACCGGGAGGTTATCAGTATTGCGGACCAGGAACTAAATTGAAAAAACGACTGGAAAGAGGCGATCCAGGCATAAATAAGTTAGATCAGGCTTGTAAAGAACACGATATAGCATATTCCACATTTAGCGATACAAAAATAGATCAATAGCTGATAAAAAGCTCGCGGATAAAGCTTGGCAACGAGTAAAGTCTAGTGACGCTAGTATTGCAGAAAAAGCAGCAGCTTTAGCGGTAACAGCAGGTATGAAGGTGTAATCTGCATTAATTTAACAAACAAAAAAATAAAATAAATAATAAAAAAAAAATTTACAAGAGAATTAAGGATAGTATAAACTTGTGGACAAGTTTATTCAGCGTGAGGGGGAATATAAAGATATAAACAAAAATTAAGTTATTAATAATTTATTAAGTATTAGAATCAAGAAAGGCAATATTTCATTTCAGATAATTCACAATGAAACAACAGGAAGTGATTGTTAAGCACTTCCTGTTGACTCAACAAGAGGTCAGACAGTTCAATAAACGGCAATTCTGCAACCATGCAGAGTTGCTAAAACAATTGCTGATCCCCCACCTCAGCCTATCACAAGGAAAGCAGAACAAAAGTTTACAAAATTTTGAATATGATTGGCCAGTAGGCGGGGACAAGGAAATTGTGGGAAAAGATTCGAGCAAGAAGAAGGGGGGAAAAGGAGGTTTAGTGTGGAACATGACGGGGACGGATTAGGAGGTAGTTGGGGAACCAGGAGATTTAGAAGTTCTGGACAAGTCAATAACTTCTAGACTTCAGTCACAGGCCCCAACCATCCACCCATCGTCACCTGCTAGACACCCTCACACACCCCGGGAGCACGTGGTCCAACACAACCGAGCAAGGACCGTCTAAAGGACTGCCCGAGGACCCTGCCCAAGGAACACCAAGGAGCCTGCCCAAGGACTGCCCGAGGACCCTGCCCAAGGAACCCCGAGGAACCTGACCAAGGAGCCTGCCCAAAGGACTGCCCAAAGGACTGCCCGAGGACCCTGCCCAAGGAACACCAAGGAGCCTGCCCAAGGACTGCCCGAGGACCCTGCCCAAGGAACCCCGAGGAGCCTGACCAAGGAGCCTGCCCAAAGGACTGCCCGAGGAACCTGCCCAAGGACCCGGCGTCGCAGCCACCCTCAGCCACTCCGGACGACTTAGATTCCCGACAACGGTATGTCACGACCACCTTCAAAGTTAGGGGCGATGAGACCAAAAATACGGGTTGATCTTTACCCTGAACCTTCCTATCAAGTATCGCTTTAAGTGTTTGAGCTTGTGCTGCCGGTGTGAATGTCAGAATAAATGTGTTTTTGAGGTCCTCCCATGAATTAAGTTCCTTCCCTGTGCTAAAATGTTGGTACCAAGCTAAAGCTGTGCCTGCCAGGTGCGCGGCAAAAAGGTTTATTTTTGACTTTTCTGCCCAATGGTTCGAGGTGGCTGCAATTTCATACTTGTCTATAAAATCACTCGGATTTTCGGATGGAAGTCCGTGATATGTGCCTGCCGAAATTAATGGAAGCTTTTCTTTTTCTTGAGTCATTGCTCGGTTTTGATTAGGCCCAACGTTATTTTCGTAATATACTACTGGTAAGTCTGGTGTTGGTGTCGGTGAGCTAAGCCCTGTTGCGTGTTGTGAGTTGTCAGCGTGAATCTGATCTAGTTCAATGTCCTCGTAGTCTGGTTCTCCGCTGGCCGGTTCGTCATACAAGTGTTCCCTATCTCTAATAAACTGCTCTATCCTTGTTAACTGTGGATATTTAGTTAGTTCTGCAAATGACAACCCTTTTCCTCCTAATAACTTCCTAAGAATGAATTTCTTCTCTTGAGTTAGATTTGATTTTAAAAATGATTTAAGGTCAGCAACGATAGGTCTTAGATCAGCTACTGTATCCTCGTCCCTATATTTTATATTATATTTTGTTAATAAAGCTTGAAGGTTTGCTTTGCTTTCCCTATACACATCTTGCGGTAACCCTTGTGGTACTAGGTAATCTTCTGTCATTTCATGATTTATTTAAATAGGATAAATAAAGCCCTGCCCAAGGAACACCAAGGAGCCTGCCCAAGGACTGCCCGAGGACCCTGCCCAAGGAACCCCGAGGAACCTGACCAAGGAGCCTGCCCAAAGGACTGCCCAAAGGACTGCCCGAGGACCCTGCCCAAGGAACACCAAGGAGCCTGCCCAAGGACTGCCCGAGGACCCTGCCCAAGGAACCCCGAGGAGCCTGACCAAGGAGCCTGCCCAAAGGACTGCCCGAGGAACCTGCCCAATGACCCGGCGTCGCAGCCACCCTCAGCCACTCCGGACGACTTAGATTCCCGACAACGGTATGTCACGACCACCTTCAAAGTTAGGGGCGATGAGACCAAAAATGATTAGGAGGATTTAATGCAGAATAATTCCAAAGTACTAAATAAAATTCAAAGGAAAGAACAGGAGAAGTAAATTTGATAGTAAATTTTAAAGAAACAAATTAATGATAGAATAACAAAATTTATAATAATAGTAAAAATAAATAGGCCTCGTGTTAAATATTAATTCAAGTTGATAAATATGTTCAACATAGTCCACATGGGCTCATTGTAAATAATCTTGTAAATAATTGTTAATCTTGCAAACTAATTAATTTTGTCGTCAATATTCTCGTAGCATTCATTCTTGTATTGTCATTTTGCATATTAAATTTATTCGTTTATTATATTTAATACATATAAGTGAATGAAAGGACAGTGATTCACCAAAGACTTGCCCTCGTGACAAGAAGTGATTAAGTGAATTTACTTACTGATTTTAATTGTGAAGAAGAAGGACTTGGGGCCAGAGGCCATGTCTACCTTAATATAACATATATAATATAGAAAACCTCTTATTTAAAGCAAGAGCACTGTTGAATACCATGTATAAAATAGTTGAGAAGATTAGGGACCGGAGGCCTCCTTATTAGAATGCTTAGTAGTTATAGCTAGCAATAAATCATTATTTGTTCACAAATACTGTGCCTGCTCAATTTGATCACTACCTTTCACTAGCCTAAGCGAGTAGGAAAATCTAAAATATATATTTAAGGGTAGAAATACTAGGAGAAAGTCTTACATGGTGAAGTTCGCCGTTCTGATTTAATTATCAATACAATTGAGCTGGCACAGAGTGAACTTATCAAATTTCCTTTAAATTTACTTTAAGTTGTAGTTAAGTTTGTAATTTGAAAGTAAAGTGAGTGATAAAATAAACTATTGAACTTAAATCGTTTAAACAAAAATCACTAACAACACGTAGAAGAAAACAAATTTAGGGACTTAAAACAAAAATCTATAATAATCATTTTTAATTTTATCCTATTTAAATAAATCATGAAATGACAGAAGATTACCTAGTACCACAAGGGTTACCGCAAGATGTGTATAGGGAAAGCAAAGCAAACCTTCAAGCTTTATTAACAAAATATAATATAAAATATAGGGACGAGGATACAGTAGCTGATCTAAGACCTATCGTTGCTGACCTTAAATCATTTTTAAAATCAAATCTAACTCAAGAGAAGAAATTCATTCTTAGGAAGTTATTAGGAGGAAAAGGGTTGTCATTTGCAGAACTAACTAAATATCCACAGTTAACAAGGATAGAGCAGTTTATTAGAGATAGGGAACACTTGTATGACGAACCGGCCAGCGGAGAACCAGACTACGAGGACATTGAACTAGATCAGATTCACGCTGACAACTCACAACACGCAACAGGGCTTAGCTCACCGACACCAACACCAGACTTACCAGTAGTATATTACGAAAATAACGTTGGGCCTAATCAAAACCGAGCAATGACTCAAGAAAAAGAAAAGCTTCCATTAATTTCGGCAGGCACATATCACGGACTTCCGAAAATCCGAGTGATTTTATAGACAAGTATGAAATTGCAGCCACCTCGAACCATTGGGCAGAAAAGTCAAAAATAAACCTTTTTGCCGCGCACCTGGCAGGCACAGCTTTAGCTTGGTACCAACATTTTAGCACAGGGAAGGAACTTAATTCATGGGAGGACCTCAAAAACACATTTATTCTGACATTCACACCGGCAGCACAAGCTCAAACACTTAAAGCGATACTTGATAGGAAGGTTCAGGGTAAAGATCAACCCGTATTTTTGGTCTCATCGCCCCTAACTTTGAAGGTGGTCGTGACATACCGTTGTCGGGAATCTAAGTCGTCCGGAGTGGCTGAGGGTGGCTGCGACGCCGGGTCCTTGGGCAGGTTCCTCGGGCAGTCCTTTGGGCAGGCTCCTTGGTCAGGCTCCTCGGGGTTCCTTGGGCAGGGTCCTCGGGCAGTCCTTGGGCAGGCTCCTTGGTGTTCCTTGGGCAGGGTCCTCGGGCAGTCCTTTGGGCAGTCCTTTGGGCAGGCTCCTTGGTCAGGTTCCTCGGGGTTCCTTGGGCAGGGTCCTCGGGCAGTCCTTGGGCAGGCTCCTTGGTGTTCCTTGGGCAGGGTCCTCGGGCAGTCCTTTAGACGGTCCTTGCTCGGTTGTGTTGGACCACGTGCTCCCGGGGTGTGTGAGGGTGTCTAGCAGGTGACGATGGGTGGATGGTTGGGGCCTGTGACTGAAGTCTAGAAGTTATTGACTTGTCCAGAACTTCTAAATCTCCTGGTTCCCCAACTACCTCCTAATCCGTCCCCGTCATGTTCCACACTAAACCTCCTTTTCCCCCCTTCTTCTTGCTCGAATCTTTTCCCCACAATTTCCTTGTCCCCGCCTACTGGCCAATCATATTCAAAATTTTGTAAACTTTTGTTCTGCTTTCCTTGTGATAGGCTGAGGTGGGGGATCAGCAATTGTTTTAGCAACTCTGCATGGTTGCAGAATTGCCGTTTATTGAACTGTCTGACCTCTTGTTGAGTCAACAGGAAGTGCTTAACAATCACTTCCTGTTGTTTCATTGTGAATTATCTGAAATGAAATATTGCCTTTCTTGATTCTAATACTTAATAAATTATTAATAACTTAATTTTTGTTTATATCTTTATATTCCCCCTCACGCTGAATAAACTTGTCCACAAGTTTATACTATCCTTAATTCTCTTGTAAATTTTTTTTTTTATTATTTATTTTATTTTTTTGTTTGTTAAATTAATGCAGATTACACCTTCATACCTGCTGTTACCGCTAAAGCTGCTGCTTTTTCTGCAATACTAGCGTCACTAGACTTTACTCGTTGCCAAGCTTTATCCGCGAGCTTTTTATCAGCTATTGATCTATTTTTGTATCGCTAAATGTGGAATATGCTATATCGTGTTCTTTACAAGCCTGATCTAACTTATTTATGCCTGGATCGCCTCTTTCCAGTCGTTTTTTCAATTTAGTTCCTGGTCCGCAATACTGATAACCTCCCGGTATGTGAAATTCGTATGGTAAAGCGTCTATTGCTCTATTTACGACAGATCCTACTGGAATTCGATTTAAAGCTTTACTTAACAGAGACACCGCTGTGGACGTGATACCGCCTCCTTTCCGTATAGTGTCTCGATATGGACTGGTGTAATGAAACGTCATGATTGTCTTTTATATTCGAAAAGCGTAACCTATGTGTTACCTCTATGACAGGTTGCACATAAATGATGTAATTTAAGGTGTTATTTAATTGAATATCAATATCACCTCAATCTGATGATCTAAACTTTTGCGTATTAGGGTTAATAAAGTATTTATTAAAAATTTCCCGTTTAATCCAATTACCTCTCTCGGATTCAGACACCCAACTATGATGTGTACGGGTTGCAATAAGATTGTATATATCAAATAATGCATTTCCTAAAACTTTAACAAGAAAATTAACAGTGACAGCATTATCCACATGTTGAGGGTCTTTAAGTTCTGTAATACGTTTATTATTACAAGTATATACTTTATGGTCCTTTAATGATGTTGTGATAGCCTGTCCTACAGTTGCTTCATCATTTGGATCGATTCCTTGTTTTAAATTACCTATTTTCTTATCATATTGCATTAAAAATATCACCAGTTGGTTTATCTAATATCAAAGATTGACTAACTACAACACAATCGAAATCTAATGAGCCAGGAAATACATTAGTTATCCTTTTAAACCTACATACGTAAGGTTCAGTATCATTATATTGATTAGAATTTATAGTTTGTGCTAAAACTGGAACATCAAAAAATTCTGCACCCATACCTACATTTGATAATTTCTTTCCTTTACCATCCCAAACATTATTGTTTTGTTCAAGTAATGTTAACTTTTCATTTCCCTGTACAAACACATCCCCCTGCCGTGATACCACTTGGTCTTGTTTTACAAATCCAGATGTCTCTTGTTTTAAAGTCTCTTTCATTTGACCAACTGTTGCACCATCTGATGGTGCTGAACCATCTTTTACATTCGCCAAACAATTTACCAAGACAATCGATAACTCCCACATCACGTGTGACACAATGATCTTTTATATATTTGAGATTTACAGCATCATTTTCATTTTTGGATAACCTATATCGTTAATAACAAATTTATAAAATGAAAAGCATCTTTTGTCTTTTCAGGTATTATAGAATGTAAATAACGTCTATTTACGCTTTATCTTTAATATTTTACAGATTTATTTCTATACATGGGTGCTTCAGGTAAATAATTTCTTCTATATGCATTAGTTTGTTCCAAAATTTTGCTATACACTTCCAAATCATCATTTTTTACAATGCTTTTAAAGGTTTATTTTGAAATAATAATTCAAATAGCCCCCTTGTTCCCTTATATATTTGATCACCTACGCGAATATTATCATGTTCATCAACATCTAATTTGCTATTACCAATCATTACACCTTCTTTGGACATTTTTGCTCCATAACTGTGGTATTTTTAGTAGAATTAGTTCCCAATTAACAGTTTTAACAGTATTTTCTTCCTAAAGGTCCTTTTTTATGAATATTTTCACCCAATAAGCTTATGTTTGATGGTTCTCCTTCTGTTTTTTCTTCTTCACTCGCTATAGATACCACTTCTTCTTCACTACCAGCATATACATCTTCTCTTTCCGCCGTTGTATCACTAAATATGGATGCTTCCGGATCCTCATCGCTAATATCTTCTGATATTACACTTTCCCTTTCATATTCTGTTATCGGAGCAATAATATCACATTGAAAAGAAGGTTTAGTCAATTTTTTGTTCAATTGTTTCAAAGGCTCTGTAATAGGTTTAAAAGTAGATTCGAGAAATTTCTCCCTTTCGCTGATACCTAACTTTAAAGCTCTGTTTTTAGCCCGAATAGAATCACTAAGTGATTTAATTTCCTTTACTAACTTTTCTTGGTTAACCATGTTTGTAGCAAGACGTGCTGTACAAGAATGATTGTGTGATATAATGGTTAGTGAATTAATATAAATTTATCGAAACCTATCCTGTATCGACCGTTTATTTAGTGGTTGTTCCTTCATAATTGTCAAAAATCCATAATTTTCAGCCCAAGCCTTACCACATATGTCTTTAAACCGTTCATAAGACATATCCGCATTGACATGATCGTAATATATGTGTTTTAAGTTGGTTTCATCCTGTTTGAATACAATTAACACATTTGCGTTGTCTCTTATCAATTGTTTTGGTATTTTACTATAAAGTCTGGCCTATGTAAATGCTATCTATATTGTTATGTCGCCCCATAGCGAAATAGCTCCTGTGTTTTGGTTTTCACAAGATACGTCATCAAATATAAAAACTGAAAATGGTTTAGCTTCATGTGATTGCATTACGCTTTCACTTGCTTCAAACTTGTAATATTTAACTTCTGGAACATTATTAAATATTTTTTCTAATAATTGGTATTTGGGTTGTTGTAATGATTTGGAAAAGACGTACAAGTTATTGAAACGCAATCCTTTTGGGTTTGTAATCAAATCGAATACCACATTTGTTTTACCACAATTGGATGGACCGGTTACAAGACAACGCACCGTGTTTGGTAACAAAACACCATGTTTGCCACTGTTTAATTCCGAATTGTCCACCGTGAGTTCATCAATATTATTAATGGGAAAACTATCCTTTTGCGGTATTATCTCCATCCTTTGTAAAGGTTCAACCTAAAATGATGCTCCATCATTATATGAGATCCTTTTTAGGTATCCAAGAATCTTCACTCTTATTAAATCCTAACCATCGCACTTTAACTTTATCTTTTATCCGTTGCAACACCTTTTCAACGAGATATACATCACCTACTGTGGATTTTAACATTTCATGTCCATAAAAACCTCCTTCAAGCAATTGTCCTTTATTATCTTTTAAAATGTAAGTTTCTGGTACTGTAGGTTGCACCTTAAATACGGTAAAGACCTCATTTGTCCAATTTGGCAGATATCTTTTACTGAATACACCTTTGTATTTGCTTATTCGCACTTTATCACCAACGTTAAACGTTTTAGGCTTTAGTTTTTCAACTTTTGGTTTAGTATTCATTTTTATACGTTTTAATACAAGTTTTTCATTTTACTAGTCACCTGGCTTGGTTTCATACCAATAGTTCTATGAAACTTGTTATTGTAATCGTTTAATAGTTTTGGTAACATATCAATCCATTACGTGCGATCCCCTGTTTGAAACATCTTGTACATCGCACCTTTTAAAGTTCTATTGAATCTTTCAATGATTGATGCTTTTACCTCTGAGTTAGTCGAATAATGGTTTATATTGTGTTTTTTCATTAAATTTGAAAATTCTTTATTGAAATATTCTTTGCCATCATCGGTTTGTAAGTGTTTTATGGTATTTTTATCTCTCTGTATCGCTGTTTCCATGGCTTTTGTTACACTCTTGCCAGTTTTATCTTTTAGCGGTAAAGCATCTGCCATTTTTGTAAAACAATTGATAATAGTCAATATATATTTAAATCCTTTGTTTTGTTTACTATAAGGAATCATTTCAATTAAATCCGCTTGATATAGATCATTCATTCCTTTTATAACAGTATTTCTTCGGGGAAATTTTCTCCTAGCCGGTTTATGAAGTTCATGAATAATTTTTTGTTTCAAATCCATAATTTTATCCTTCCTCATTCATGGATGAAGTAAAAATAAATTTTTTATTACATTATACCCATATTTAACTGGGTCAAGGTCATTCAAATTGATGTAAAAAAATGGGGAACACGGCGTTGGACTTGCCGTGTTCCCCATTTTTTTACGGAAGGAAAAGGAATTTAGGTCGAAGAAGGACGAAGAATAGGTTAGTTGTTGATGGGGTTAAGGGAGTAGTGGCCGAAAGGAAGAGTGTTGATTTTGTCATCCATAATGTGTCTTTTGTCATCATTTGCCGATAGTGCTTTTTTCACTTCTGTAACACTGTAAAGTTTGTGTTTTTCACTCCTTATGGTGTTGAATTTAGCAGTCAAGGTGGTGTTGTTAAATAAACAGGTTTTGTAGTGCTCAAAGTCTATATTTTTCTTCAAATAACCTGTCTTTACACCTTTTGCTTTCTTAGTGGTTGATGTTTCTTCTTGTCCTTTATATACTTTAAAAGAATATAATTTTGACATTAGTGCAACAATTTCTTCCATGCTTGCTCCATTGCATTCATCTTTGAATTTGCCTAAAACTTTCTTATTATTTTCATTAAAGTTCGGGTGATTTCTTGGGTAGTCGGAAAAATCAAAATCATTTTTGTGTATGAACGTCCGAAGATCTTCATACATATCTTGAATCTTGATCCAATAAATTAGTGCGTCCGTGTCCATGTAGGCTATTCCAATATTTTCTCTACCATAATGTTGTACCATTTTGTTGTAGTGAAAGTCGTACATATGTGTTTTACTTATATCTAATATTGACATTCCTATATACAACGGTCTATCCATTAATATTTTTGTTTTCTTCATGCTAATCGCTACCAAGTTTTCATTGATTATCATACTTGTTCCAAAATTCGGTTTCTGTACGAGTTTTTCCATCTGTCTCGGGTCTGTTACTAATTTTACAATTTTGTGTTTTCTCTTGTTTTCCAATGTTTTTCCAAAAATTGCGTTGTTCATCAGTTTATAAAAATCTTTTTCAAAAGCTGATGTTGCTACGGCTCTTCTTGCTGTGTTAGAATCTATGTAAGGTTTTAAAAAACAAGATTGTGAAAATTTTAAAACTCTATGAATTTTGGTAATAATCAATCCTAATTTCAGGGCTTGCTGAACAACAAAATAATGTGCTACATATCGGTTTTTATTTTCCAAAGTCATCATCAGTTTAGGCCATCTTCCAGTGGGTGAAACTTCGGTCCGGTCTAGTAAGGGCAGATCGTAGTGGTGGTCGTGTAGGTGTTCTGGATACTCAAAGTCGCAGTCCAAAATGTAGCCGGTTGGTCCATCTTGTGGGATCTGCATGATGTCCCCGATGCTGTCCAGATCTACCCACTGGAAGTTGCCATACGGAAGGGGTTTGGACATCGCCCAACCGTACAAATTATTCGCATCAAAATAGCCAAGAAAAATCGAATCTTTAGTTTCATCATAGTTTGGTAGAAATTTATTATTAGCTTTGACATGTCTTGTAACGGCCTGAGTTAATCCACCGCGTACACCTGATTCAATCATCAAAACCATATCGATGTCGGTTAACAGCTCCAACTTGCACTCGGTGGATTTTAACATGGCCTGCCATGCTAAGCCGGGAGATGTAAACGAATGAAGGGGGTCCAGTCCATAGGCGTCAAAGCAAGTGTTGCGAAATTCTTCCATTATGTCGCAGAGAAGTGTCACATCCAGTTTTACATAAAAGTCAGAATATTCACCAAGATTTTGCATGCCTAATTGATTCCATACATTGCAAGCATGTTGGTAGTCATCAATTGAAATTTCACATCCAGTTAATTTACTGGTGAAGGCTTCCCTCGGCGGTAGTCTTGTTTCTTCAAATTTTTCCATTCCGGTGATATAATCATAAGGAAACACACCTTTCCTTAACACCAAGTCCATTTTATCTTCTGGCACAATTTTTCTTGTTTCCTTCAAGTCTTGTCTTCTTAAATTAGCTGTTAGTTTGCTAAGGCTGGATTGCATAAATCTATAAGAATCCACGAATCGAAGCTTGATCTTGCCAACAGTCTTGGAAAAACTAATATAATTCTCGAAAGTGGTGGCCAAAACATCAATTTTCCCATTATCCCTACCCAATTCCGGAATAATAAAATGTGAATCATAACCACTGAGGTTATGCAAAACAACTGGAATGAATTTCGGAAGTTTATAATTAATATTACATGAATTGCAAGCAGCCCCTCTGTAATAACCAGTAAGATGATCATGGTCATGAACTTTATGGTTCTCAACAGTAAATTCTTTTTTACACAAGTAACAATTAGTGCATTGATATATTGAATTTCCTCCTCTTCATCTAGAGGAATCATAGGAACAATATTACTGTACACTTCTTCAACCTTATCAGCTATATAATACAAGTTATCTACAAAATGTTTAGCAGTATCCTCACCTCTGTACAAAATTGGTGTTGAACTTAAACCAAAATTTTTCAAATGTTCTTCTGACAGTGTGGATTTAACAAGCAAACAAAAACTGTTAGGTTTATGCAGCTGATATTTGGTCCTACTGGTAATTTCCCCTTCTGGATGTTCTTGGGGTACCAGTGTGGACTCAAAGTCTGCATAAATTACAAATGGTACCCTATATTGATGGCTAATCTTTTCAAATTTTACAATAGAGCGAGTAGGTGCAGGCAAACTAATTTTGCATTCAAAATTTTCATTACAGAGTCTTTGGTGTTCTTGTAGCCATTCCGCACCTCCTCTCCTTACTTCTTTTGACACAAAACAAAAACATCGCTTACAAATCGTTATATGACCGTGATGCTTAGTAACTTGACTTCTGACAAGTTGTTCAAAATTCTTTATATATACATAGTGTGAAATTTCACCTTTAGTTATTAATAACAAGTCAGTATGGTTCCCTTAAGGGGTACACATTATTTGCATCATCCAAACCAAAAATATTTACACTAGCACCAGGATTCTTCTTTTCAAATTTACAAATGTCTTTAACACTTACAGGGTAAGACAGTCCTTGGTAGTTATATCTATTATTTATATTTACATAGTGTCTACTTACTCTAGAAGGGCGCTGCTCTGGCAAAATATATTTACAAAGCATAGCATATTTAAAACATTCTTGATCTTGGTTCTGTACATTTATACGTGCTTTAGTTTTCTCAATGGCTTTTGGTAGAGGGATGTAGCTGCTTCCTCTCATACCAAAGCCATGTTTGTGTATCCTTAAGTCTACACCTTATACCGATTTTAACATCCATCCTGAACCTCTTTTTTCATGTTCCTGCAGTTTTACCATCAATTCTTCTATACATTCATTTACAATTTTATTTATATCCGAGGTAAACATCAAAGTACGGTTTTTTGTTATGAAACCTCGAAGTGTGGTTTCACCATCAGATTTACTAAATTTTGCGTCCAACACTAAACCAAATTTAATAATATTTAATCTTGCCAATTCTTCAGTTAAAGTTTCACAAATCAATAATTTTGCCTCGGTTACAAAGTTTTCTAAATCTAACTGTCCATTTTAATTTTGTTATGGATTACCGTGTGTCCGGGGAAGGCAGTTGCACGTAGCCGTCGCATATTTTCTTGCTCCTCGCCCGCATCCATATCCAAGTCCACCAAATCCAAGTCCGTGTCCGTGTCAGTGTCCAGCTCCGTCCGTGCCGTAGTTCTTCCAGCTCCTGATGCTCCGGCGCCTCCAAACTGTATAACGCTGGGTCGTCTCTGCTGCATTTGTTGCAAATAACTCTCCCAGTTGTCGAGCCGTTGATTAAATTCATCCAAAAATTCGTCAATCCAATCGCAGTCCATTTCATTAGAAGTTAAACTTGCCGGGTCTTGATCCAAATGCAATTCCTGATGTATAGCTAAAATGTCTTCATCTGGGAAAAATTCCCTACAAATATGGCAAAGAAGCATTTTAACACTTTTTACCACTAGTGTCTTTAGATGTTACCTCTACAAAAGTTCACCAAAGAATGAGAGACGCCCTGACCGACCTCCTTTTATAGCGGTTGGTGGGGGGTGATCTTGGGAAAACCCGTTCTGCGCATGCGCAGAACAAATCTGCACATGCGCAGAACAAAATGGAATATATTTATTTAGAATTTGCTATTTAGGACAAATATATAGGTCAAGGCCACCTTAAATCTGGTAAAAAAGAGGAAACATTGGATAAGAGATGGTAGTAAGATTGACTTTCTAACAAATACTTTCAATAATATGTCAACTGGTTCAAAAGTTAAATTTTTTTTATTATTTACTGCCCAACTTGTTCAAAATTAAAACTTTTAAATATATTTGTTTGAGCAAATGCTTTTGGCACACTTACCACACGCCAAAACTCAAAAAATGTACAGAATTAAGACTGATCTCGCGGGGAAATACTGATGTGCTACCTAACATTGGTTATCTGACTCGAATAAGAATTGGTGATATATAACATATTGAAAATATTTTATGTTGTATAAATCACCAATACTATGCGAGTCGGATAACCAGTGTGAGGTGGCTACATAGTATTTCCCCGAGAGATCAGCTTAAATCCTGTACTTTATATGAGTCTTAGCGTGTAGGAAGTCTGGCAAAAGCATTTGACCAAAACAAAATATATTTAAAATTTTAAGCTTAAACAAACTAGCGAGTATAAAAATAAAAATATTTCCTAACCATGACAACCTGTTAACATATTGCAGTGTTAAAGTATTTGCTATTGAGTCAATCTTACCATCACCTCCGATCCAGCGTTCCCTCTTTCTTACCAAATGAGACTGAGGCTTGACTACCCGTATATATGACATTTCCCCCACCACTAATGCTCTCCCCCACCACAATCAATTCTCAAAAGTGGGTCAAGGCCATCGGAAATTATTATTTTGAGCGGGGGATAGAGCATCTGCTGCTCTATCCCCCGCTCATATTTTTTTCTTTTTTTTACAGTTTTATTATTTTTTTTTTATTTTTGTAAAATGCAAAACAACAATCAAGTCAAAGTTCAAGTCCTAGTTTAACACTTGGTTGGGAGAATTACATTAGTTTGATACTTATTTCTACCGTTACACTTGCTCCATTTTTAAAAAGATATAAATAATATAATCCTGGATACTGTTCTTTTTCATGTCCTGCATGTTCCTTAATAAAGTCAAAAGCCAATCTTTTTGAATATTCATTATGAAACACTTCTCTTACACAAACAAGAATTTTTTCTTCCAGAAACTTCAGTTGAATTGATGATAGTTTGCTTACATCATCCTTGTCTATCAGAGGTAGCTTGTAGGTGAAGGTATTTGGCGGTAGTTTTTGCTTTCTATTAAGTAAACAACAAAATCTTTTATACAATTTCTGCTCATTGTCTGTAATACTATTAATACCAAGCAGATTGTAGTACGAAGGATCATAAGGTATACGACAAGACATTTTTAGAACCAGTCGGCATGAGAGCTGGAGCTAAAATGAGAAGTGCGTGCAACCCGGCCGCCTTATATTCCCACCGGGTGACCACGCCTAAGGTGCCCTAAAATATTTATGTATATTTAAGGTAGCACTAAAACGGTGCTACCTATATTTTAAATAATTACAAATATTTTTTCCATCCTTAAAATTTCACAGTTTAAAACTTGTCAGAGACCAACAAACTGAAACAAATTTAATACTTTTAAATATATTTGTTTCATCAGATGCTTTTTGACACACTTACCACGTGGCGACACTTAAAAAATGTACATAATTAAGTCTATTTTTACGGAAAAATACTTAAGTGTTACTTGCATATTCAATTTAGCTTGAAAAATATCAAATTAATACCAGCATAAATTTTTATATTGAAGGTAGCACTAAAACGGTGCTACCTATATTTTAAATACTTACAAATATTTTTTTTTTCATCCTTACAATTTCACAGTGTAAAACTTGTCAGAGACCAACAAATTGAAAATAAAAATTCTAACCTAATCATTACTAAAATACATACATGATACCACTGTGCTAAATATTACCTTTATGTTTATACCATATCTGAAGCGGTAGAACATCCATGTCAACACCTTGGCGGCTCGAGAGAGAATGAGATGAACCAAACTTGCTTCAGAGGTACCTCAGTGGTAAACTGGTGGGGAAAATTGGGAAGTAAAAAAAAATAAAATATTCCTTATTGAAAATTTTACAATCAATTTGTGACGGCAGTAAACAATTTGCCACTACTACTTCAACTTGTCCAGGGATTAGCTCTAAAAATATAAAATTAAAATCAGCATAAAAAACTTCAAAATTTATATCTTTAAAATTTATATTCAAGGTAGTACTAAAACGGTGCTACCTATATTTTAAATACTTACAAATATTTTTTACAAATAAGTTTAAGACTTGTCATAGACCGACAACTTGAAAAAAAATTCTAACCTAATCATTACTAAAATACATATATGATACCATTTGTAGTTGAGTTTGAGTTGTGTAAATTAGTATTATTAGTTGTAGAAAATAAAGTTCAGTTTAGTTTTAGTTATTTGCTTTATTCTAACATTCATTTTATTCTTGATCCAAAAGTAAACAAACAACAAAGTTAAATTAAATTAAACATCTGATTATAAAAACAGTAAAAAATATTATTTGCCTTTGGCAACACTCCCACAACCGTAAATCTTGTTGGGTCGTTTTCTGATTTAGCCGGACATTTTAACCGGACTTCTTTGAATTCTTCAGGTGTTGGGATAAAATTTTTTGCTCGCCTAAGTTTCTTACACCCGTCAACAAATCTTTTACAATAGACTGTTGTATTCAACAGTTTTTGAAGTGATGAAAATCTTTCAATGTTGATGTTATAAGGTCCCAATTTATTCATGTCATCAGATTTCATTGCCAAAGAAGTTATCTCTTCGTCTTCCTTTATTTCCTTGCGTTCTAATTCTGGAATGTTATCAAAATTACAAGACCATGTTGGCCATAAGTCTTCCTGTAAAGATAACCACAATGGACCTGCCCACCATTCATTGCAGGATTTCAACTCCTCTACCGACTTACCCCGAGTAGCAATGTCAGCTGGGTTTTCTTGAGTTGGTACATATTTAAATTGAGTGTTAATGCTTGCTTTCATTTCTTTCACTCTTCTTTCCACAAACTTTGGAAGTAGTTTTGTGGAGGATAACCAATGTAACACACATTGTGAATCAGTCCAAATGATTTTCTTGTTAATTGTAATACTCAAAGAGGATTCCACAAAATTTAATGCCCTTACTCCAATTAAAACACCCAAAAGTTCAAGTCGAGGCAAAGTTATATTTTTCTTCGACTTAGGAGTCAGATGACTTTTGCAAAACATCAGAGTTGTTTTTACAGATGCCTGACATTCTATCTTTACATAGACTGCACATGAGTAAACGTCTTTAGAAGCATCGGTAAAGCAATGCAGTTCTACGTTGACTGGTATTAATCCTGTATATCTAGGAATTGAAATTTCAGTTATAGTAAGGAGGTCAGTCAGAATAGTTTCCCACTCTTTACTCTTTTGCTCCTCTAGTAGTTCATCCCATGACATGTTCTCCTCCCATAGCATTTTAAGGAAGAGCCTAGCCTTCAGAGTTATTGGAGACACTAAACCTAAGGGATCAAAAACTGATGATACTGCGCTTAGTACTTGTCTTTTGGAAACAGGAAGATTGGCATTGATGTTGATTTGTTTTATATGAAGGGTATCTAGCTTAGTATTCCATTTTAAACCCAACAGATTGACATTAGTTTCATTTTCAGAAGTAGTTTTGTCTGTTGGAATCTGAGACATAAGAGTTTTTGAGTTTGAACACCAACAACGAAGATTCATGTTAATATCAGAAAATAAACTAGAAGCAGTTTCATAAACCGTCATTGCATCTTGTTCTGTACTACAACTAATGACCATATTGTCTACATAAAATGACGATTTTAATCTCTCAGTGATTTGATAGGGTTGTGATTGAGACAAATGGTAAGCAATTGTAGCACTAAGCAGAAATGGACTAGATATCACTCCGAATGGAACTCTGCAAAATCTGTACTCTATTATGTTATCTTGAGAAGGTGCTGATAAAGGATCTTTTAACCATAAAAATCTAGTTACATCCCTATCTGGGCTTTGAAGATTTATCTGAAGGAAGGCCTTTTCTATATCAGCGGTGATTCCTACAGCATTCATGCGGAACCTCAATAGCAAACTGCACAAGTTTTCCAAAATTACAGGACCGCGATAAAGACAGTCATTGAGGCTATTGTTGCTCCTTTTGGTTTTAGCAGAAGCATCATAAACGATCCTAAGTTTTGTTGAACTATTGGACACGTTTACTACAGGATGATGTGGTATGTAGTGTACAATGTTTCCTGAACTTTCATCAGTTTTAGTATTTACAGGTTCAATAATTCCTGCCTTTAGTTGCATTTCAATGATAGAATTGTATTCAGCAAGTAAATCTGGTTTGTTTGAAAGTCTGTCAGTTAACGATTTTAACCGTCCAAGAGATAGATTATAGTTAGTAGGCAAATCCGGTGGAAAATCTTTCCAAGGCCAAGTGACGGAATATCTACCATTTTCAAACTTAACTGTTTCATTAAAATGGTGCAAGGCAATATCATCATCTTTAATATGAGGATCATCGCGTATACCAATAGTTTCCAAAAGCCATAAATTTTTTATGTCATCTTCATTACAAATTTGGGTATCCGGCACTTCAAAGTTTAGTGACTTTGGAAATAAGTTATTTGGTTTTAGAAGTGTTAGAAATGATGACTCATACATCACAGACTGATGATTTTGCGTTCTGTCCCTACCACTAACAATCCAGCCTAGTTTAGTGTCAACTAGATACAAACCTTTTGATAATTGAACTTTGTTTTCTGATATGATGTCAAAATAATAATCATTCCCAATTAGTAAATCTACTTGAGTTGTAGCTAGTTGTCCCTCGGCTAGTTTAAGGTTTGGATATAAAGATGCTATTTTATTTACATCCAAAGTAGTTTTATGAGATATTTTACCGGTAATATGAGGTACAACATTTGCTTGGATAGTAAAAAGCTCATTATTCTGAAGTTGCAACCCAACGTCTACTGTTTGAGTTTCAATGGTTTTAGACTGATGATTTCCAAACGTAAACAAAGAGAGTATTTGAGTATCCCTCCTCTTTAATTTAAGTTTTGAAGCTAGATCTTTGGATATATAAGACCTTTGGCTTCCTGTATCCAGGAGAACTCCACAACGTATCGACTGATTAGTTGCAGTATTGTACAAACTCGCTACAGCAGTTTGTAGTACAACATTTTCATTGACTGAAACCATAGTAGATTCCTCCTGCGGTTTTGGAGTATCGTCGTTATTACAAGATGGCAAACTTTTAATAACAATATGAGATTGAGATTCTTCATCTTTCACAACATGTGATTGACTAGGTGAGTTAGTTGTGGGAAATTGTTTACTACACAAACTCCTATGGTGGTTACCCTTCTGTTTACAGTAACAGCAAGCTTTGTTTAAAGTACATTGTTTAACTGAATGCCCTTTCCTTAAACATATGAAACACATACCTTTTATCTTGTTCTTCCGTTCTTCTATAGTTGAATACTTGGAGCACTGGTCACTCCAGTGTTTACCATTGCAGAATATACAAATGAATTTATCGCTTCCCACAAGAGCTTGAGTGGTGTAACCATCATTTTCACCTTCCTCACGAGACAGTGAAGGAAGTTTAGTCTTACTATTAGTAGAGGAAGAATGTGGATAGTTAAACATACCTGTTAGCCTTTCAGACCGTTCCTTAGCTGAAATGATATTGTTAATACATTTACATAATGCCTTAACATCTCTTTGCTCTGAAATATTCATTTCTTCTACTTTTAATACAACTTCATACGGTAATTTACTAATTATTAAAGATATAAAATAATTAGAAGAAATATCTTCACCCAAAGCCTGAAGGCATCGCAAGTGTTTTTCTATCATATCATACCCCCGCCTGAGTTTACCCGTGTCATTTGTTTTTAGAGGTGGCATGTCCATAAGGGCTGTGTAATGTGAATTTACAATGATTTGCTTATTTGCAAATCTTTCTTTCAGTAGATCAACAGCTATGTTATAATTAATTCCAGTGAGAGTAAGCCCTTCCACACAACACCTCGCTTCGCCCCTCAACTGTGCGAGCAAGTAGTTGAACTTATCGACATTACTGAGAGCCGGGTTGTTATGAATGGATGACTCAAATGAGTCCCAAAACTCTTGCCACTTCAAAATATTGCCATTGAATGTGGGCATTACCAGTTTTGGGAGTTTGAGTGAAGTTTTAGGGACAGAAGAAAGTGGTGTGGCAATACTTTCTGGTAATTGACCTCTCTCTGATGTTGATTCCGTCACAGAGTCTAGTCTCACCTCTAGTTTGGCCATTACCTCATCGTAGTCCATCATTGTAGTAATGAAGTCCTCCTCTGCTCCCCCTTGCTCTCCATCCACCGTCGCTTCTCTCGGATCCGTTCCATGTTCGAGTCGGTCTTGTATATCTTCTATTCTTTTAACAAATCCTGCTAGAGTTTTCATCTTAGTCTTCAACCTTGCTGCAGTGACATCCTCCTCCCCCAATAGTTGGTTCGCCTCTTCAATCGAAGACTTGAGCCTTACCAGGGAAGTTTTCAGATGAGTTTCCCATCTAGAAGTCATTATTGTCCTAGTTCCTATATCAGTGAAAGTCAGTGGACCAGTAATAGCTCTGCTACCATGTAGTTGAGTTTGAGTTGTGTAAATTAGTATTATTAGTTGTAGAAAATAAAGTTCAGTTTAGTTTTAGTTATTTGCTTTATTCTAACATTCATTTTATTCTTGATCCAAAAGTAAACAAACAACAAAGTTAAATTAAATTAAACATCTGATTATAAAAACAGTAAAAAATATTATTTGCCTTTGGCAACACCATTGTGCTAAATATACCTTTATGTTTATGCCACATCTGAAGCGGTGGAACATCCATGTCAACGCCTTCACAGCTCGACAGAGAATGAGATGAACCAAACTTGCTTCAAAGGTACCTACGTGGTAGACTGGTGGGGGAGAAATTGAGGAGTAAAAAAAATAAAATATTCCTTATTGAAAATTTGACAATCGATTTGTGACGGTGGTAACAATTTGCCACTACTACTTTAACTTGTCCTGGGAGTTACAGTTTAACACTACTAGCTCGGCACCTCCACCTCCCCGGGGGGGGGGGGGGCTCGGCCGGTCGGACCCTCCCCCGGGGGGGGGGGGGGCTCGGCCGGTCGGACCCTCCCCCGGGGGGTGGCTCGGCCGGTCGGACCCTTCCCCCGGGGGGGGGGGTGTCACCTACCCCTAGGACTTTAACTCTTGGATGGCTGCTACCCTTACTTATGTGTGAACATAAAATAAAATTTTTAACCACAGCTCAGACAACCAACACTTCAACGCATATCGCTCTAAGTCCTGCGAGCTCTCAGGACTTTGCCAAAAATCCGACAAGTGTTGGCTGACTGTGACTACATGTGGAACAAAAAAATTTTTTTTTTTATTCACACACAAATGTAGGTCAAGGTCATCCAAGAATTAAAAAGAAATTCCCCCGAGGCCTAAGACCGCCGGCGGTCAAAGGCCTCGGGGGAATCTCACAACTTAGGGGGAGGTGAAAAATAAAAAATAATTTTACTTAATTTTGAGTTTCCGTAAGGGAAACATGCTACAATAATTTTGGTTCCCCTAACGGGAATCATAAGGTCATGCTAATCATGACCTGGGCCCCATCTTAACCTATAAACTTACATAAAGCCTAACGTACTGGACAGTGTTAGGACCCGGCGCTTCGTGCTGAAGGGTGCCAACCACCCGTATGTTGCCAGTGACGAGTGATGAGGCCCAGCAGCGTCCCTGGCACGGCGGCCTAGGGGTCGATCCCCAGGGGCCTACCCCCAGGCTCGTTAAGCGCCATACTACTGTTGTTAAAAAATAATTATTGAGGCATGCTAAGCCTCAAAAAGAAATTATTTTATGGAGGCTTCTAAGCCTCAAACCTAACACTTTAACTGCCAATTTTCGGAGGCTAATCCTCCAATATACGAATTTAGAAAATATTTTTCTTGGGGACAACCTGTGGGAGATTAGTACAAAGAAATATTTTACAACACAAAACTTAAACATAGGGGGGATTGATGTTACAAAAAATAAATAATTTTTACTTAATTTTGAGTTTCCACAAGGGAAACATGCTAAATAATTTTGGTTCCCCTAACGGGAATAATAAGGTCATGCTAATCATGACCTGGGCCCCATCTTAACCAGTACACTGACATAAAATCTAATGCAAAGCACTGACATAAAGCCTAACGTACCGGTCAGTGTCAGGGCCGACACTTTGTGCTGAAGGATGCCAACCACCCGTATATTGCCAGTGACGAGTGATGAGGTCCAGCAGCGCCGTTGGCACTAGGCCTAACGGTGAATACCAAGGGGCCAACCCCGAGGCTCGTAAAGTGTCATACTATTGTTGGTAAAAAATAATTCTTGAGGCATGCTAAGCCTCAAAAAAAATTTAATTTTACGGAGGCTTCTAAGCCTCAAACCTAGCAGTATAACTATTTACATAGGCTAAGGAAGCCAAAAATTTATAAAAACTAATTTTAGGGAAAACCTGTGAAAGATTAATACAAAGAAATATTTTTCTAAACACAAGACTTAGACTAACACCAACCTTGGAAACATTAGCACACACAAATATTTTTCACTGCACAACACTTTCACTAAATCACAACCAACACCGAGCACCAAGCAGCAAGCACAAAATAAAATTATTTCCTAACACTACACATGCCTTAGACTAGAAAAGAATTCCCAATATAATGCGGCGCCAACATTACATTGCGAATCCTATAGGGCAGCGCTCCGAACAACCAGCTGGATTGTTCGAAGACAACTGCGACGATGGTTAGGCGGAAAGGACCAAGGTGGGCAGGCCAGGAGTGGGGGAACCGGACCTTGTTACGTAAACAGCCGGACCTCGACACGTACGGACCTCGACACGTACTTGTTTGCGGCATTGGACAATCTCCAAGAGCTACACCTGAATACATAACTAGCCGGATCTCATTATACAATACGTGACAGCGGTAAAGTGCCACAATGGAGCCTTAGGGTATGGCACCCCCACCCCCGGGGGGGAGGGGGCTTGACCGGTCGGACCCACCCCGGGGGGGGGGGTTGTGGGACTTAGAATATTTTCAGTCTAAGATATATGTAGTATAAAATAATATTTTATTTTGTCTCTCTCAGCGCAGCCTACAGTCAGTGTTGGTTGGGAACAAAATTAAATTTTGTCTCCAGTGTCGCTTGCGGATTACGTAACACTTATGTAAGCAATCCATGTCTACCGTCTTGGCTCTCTTTCCATATAGTCTGTTACTCGCCGGCCGTCTTCCTCAACACAAGGTATACGCTGCAACTCAACGCTACCGGACTTTCTGTGACTAAAGTTTTAATTTTTTTACATCATTTTCTCTTATTATATGACTTAGCAAAATATATCGCTACCTGTTTGCTACAAAATTAATTTTTATTTAGCTCTACAAGTCTACTAATATTTTCGCAAATGTTTTTAAATATTTTACTCTCATGATTAAATTTTATTCTACACTGGTGGGTTTTGGACTTAGCTGCAAAACTGAACCATGCCCATCTTGAAAAAAATTATTTTTTTCTTTTTAGATATACCTCTTTATTAGTCTTACAATAAATATTTCTTGGACTTAATTTTTGTACAATTCACGCTATTATTTTTCTACACAGTACATGTTAATACTTGGGCAATTCACAGCAAACTGTTTCTAGACATAGCAACACCAGACCGCGTTACCACCACCACTACTCATACCCCCCACTACAGCCCTGTTCCCCCACTACTTCCAGCTTAGGTGCAACAATTCACTGAGTTTTTCAGTATAATACTAACCTTACTGTGAGACGCAGCGATGGCTGAAACTTTGCGAGAAAAATTATTAAGGATTAAATTTTTGCTGGCCAAGCAAAATAATTCTGTTAGGGTGTCCAAGACTTCCACTTTAACAAAAATTAAACACTGCTTTAGGAATAATCCAAAATTTTACTCAAGGGACACAAACATCACTATGGATGATAAAATGTTTCAAAAACTTTTAGACGAGCTAACTTTTGCCAGTAAAATAACACTGGTGACCCCAATTCCAGACTAAGTGTCAAGGTCACTTAGGAATTAATAAAAAAATTATTTTTTGTATAAATATTTCCACTCCGAGTAACGGAGGTCCAGCAAAAGGACAAACTCGAATGAGTCGTTGGAAACAAATAATTTTTTTTATTTTTTGCTTCTCACCACTTTACCCCCACCACGCGGTCTAGTACCCGGACGGCACGGTGCTGTCCGGTCAGTCGGCGTCCGGCTCCCGCGCAGTGATGACACCACCACCATCATCGGCTGTTCACAATTTTGTTTCCAGTTGGGCTTCGGGTTTCTCCAGTGGGTAAGTGAAAATAAAAATTATTTATTTTTTTAGTTTCAAGAGTAGGGTTGCTGGCATTCTGGTCAATGGCCTCTGAGGAATGCCATACGTCACTTTTGTTCGGATCGCGAGTCGTTTGTCGCACTGTCGGGTGTTTGAAGAAATTATTCTTCGGTTCTCAGTCTCGGTGGGTAAGTAAGAAATTAACTTATTTTTTTATTTTAAGGGAGGTCTGGGAAGGGTCAATGGCCCCTGACGGATATATTAGGTCGAGAGTCTGATCGCTAGGGAATAAAATAAAATATTTTTTGCACTTTTGCGATTCCTCGAGAAATTTCATTTTCTCGTCGTATTTTGAGGAATCGCAAAAGTGCAAAAAAAAAAAATTGTATTCTTGTGTGACCTTGACCTAATTAACATCAGTGACGTCATCATGATGACGTCAGCGATAATGACGTCACCATGACGTCATATGACGTCATATGACGTCATATGACATCATTAGTGACGTCATTCGTGACGTCATTGATGACGTCATCACTGCTGACGTCATCGTGATGACGTCACGTCCCAGCCTTCCCAAAAACACACTACTTATTCAGTGTTTAAATAGTACCAAACTATATCTTTTTTTATTAAAAGAATAATATATTCAAATTTTGTAAGTTTTAGATACTAGCCATAATAAACCAAATCCTTCTTGAGAGTTTGCTCTTATACTGTATTTAGACAAATAGGCCTACCTTGTGTGTTTACAATCAGCTGATTTTCAATTTGTAAAATATATTAGTTTCAGGTTGTAAAATAAATTCATTGCTAGGGGTTGAAAATTTCGATTTTTGTAATATAAGGAAAAAAGGACACAGGAAGATTTAAATTCAGTGTTACAGGACCCTTACATGACATGTCGATTGAAATCAACGCACATTCCTATTTTGAATTCAAATAATTGTGTACTGGGCTAAATTTAATCACCGTAACAGTGTAGATGGTCGAATAATTAGGATGAGTGAGTTGAATGTTTGCCCTTTATACACTACAACTAACTTCCACGTGCTTTGCAACGGTATTCTAATGTCAATGCCAACCCGAGGAATTTTATGCCCTTCAGGTGAGCTCGTTTACTACGCTCAATCGCCGTCAGGTTCAGCTAGTTCGCTACGCTCACTCGCCTCAAGTCTATAATATTCTTTATTTTTTTATTATCAATATTCCCACAATACTTTAAATGAATACAGCTGTTTATTAACTAGTATCCCTAAATGTAATCATGTGTTCATCACTAAAATGTTACTTCCATATGCATAACATCGCAACTTTGAAGACGTCCTATGGGGTTTGGGAGAATATGGTCAAGTTTTCAAGTCAAGAGCTTTCAAACAAGTATATAGTTGTAGGGGTTTTGACTTCTGGGTATGCTTAACAACTCGTGTTACATCCGTATTCAACACCGAACTTTAAAGTGTTATTATGGTTAATTTATCTCGACTTTTCACTTCAACAGCTTTCAATCGAGTATATGGTTATAAGGGGTTTGGTTTGACTTCTGGGAAATGATTACATAACGTGTGTTACATCGTTCCGACATCCATTTATAGATGTTGGATTAATTTACTTACTATTCTAAATGTTCTGAGAAGTAAGGTGTTGATACATTTGTATGTGAAAACTGAAATTCTGGAATGTATGTATTAAATATCCCTCTGCATCATTAGTAGTGTAGTACTCCCAAAAAGGCAAATTTAATTGAGGCAAATACACCAACTAAGCCTATTGAGGTTATTGTTGGTTTCAACATTTCACAATGTTAGGAAATGTCTAATTATCGCCTGTAACGTAGGCCTATGTCTTCAATTAAAACGTTTTCCCAATAAACCATGAACATCCAATATTTTTTATAACATAAAAGTTCCACAAAAGGGTGGTTGTTATTCATTATTAACTTGATGTACATATAAAAATACATCATAATAAATATTATGTAAATATAAAAAATAATCATAATAAATATTAGTTGCGACAAAAAACTAATTAAATGGCAAAATAAAAAATGCCAAAACTTTTTATTAGGGACAGATAAACAATTGTTGAAATTAAAGTGATAAAGATAGTAAATTTCATCAGGTAGGAAGTAACTGTACCTATGAGCTGATTCGGTAATTAGCCTTCCAATGATGGAGTATTGTTAATACAGCAATAATGAGCTCTACATTCTCTATATAATTGTTTGAATCCTACACTATTGTCTTAAGTAATCATCTTTATTATAAAATTGTTTCCATAAGAATGACAGGACAAGTGTCTTATTAAACATGAAATTCCAATGCCAGTGGCAGAGCATTTAGGTGAGATCGGATTGAAACCTATTACGGTTTTTTAATTCGGGACCCAATTAATTGGAGTACTTAATTTTAATCTTGCATCAGAATGGAAGTTAAAAAATTAGTGATGATTGAATGAGGGCTTTGCCTTTTTATATAGAATCTACTATGTAAATGTGGTACATAGACCTAAATGTATGCGAGGTAATAATATGAGGTATACGTGTTTAAGCGTTTTAGTTACAACATATATCTCCTCAGTATTCTCTGTATTCACCCTTTTGCACATACGACGGTGGCAATACCTGAATATTAAAAATTTATATATATATATATACTATTTATATAAAATTAAATTTTTAGTTGTCAGCCAAATAAAGCGTTGATTGAGTGATAAAAAAGGATTGGGGATGATTTAAGGACTCTAATTAGTTAGGTAATTTTTTAATGCTTAGGATTTATCTGTATCTTATAGTAAAAACAAACTGCCTTAACAAACTATAATCAAATTGAAAAACTCTCTACCTTAATATCATGTCTCTTAAATCGACAAAAAAAATTCAAAACTGTTAACTATTAGTAAACATTATACAACCAAATTACTATTTAATCCCAAACTAATTGTACTATTAAAAATACTACGATGTAAATCATATTCACGTTATTTTTAAAGCGTGAACAACGTGTGCATCCACGTCTGAGAATCAAATTTTAAAGTAGTGGAGTCTCTGCGCAAATCAGAATATCGAGCCTCGCTAAGAAAATCCATACTAAACCCGTCAAGCCGTACACGACCTACTAGAGAGACAATCTAGGAATAAATATTTTATTGCTAAAGAATGTATAAGTTGCACTGGGTTTTGGCACCGGAGCAATGTGGGAGTTGGGAGTCCATAGTGTTGGCGCCAGAGTCAACCCCCCCTCCTCCTCGGGCCGGCCGTACTTATGCTGCTAGTTACTGGGGCCTTATGACCACCCCACAGAATACACGCAAATATCACATAGTTATGGTATGGTTTCAACGGGAAATGACTTTAAACAACATGTGTTCCCCGTTTCCCTGTGTTTACTGTCCCGGTTTAAACGGTGATATAATTATTGCCATCCTTACCGTCTTTACTGACGTAGCTAAGGGTTGGTTACAGTTGTGTGAGCAGTTTGGTTTATAGAATCGTTGGAATAGAGAAATTATTAGTTTCGAAATCAACTTTTTATATTTTTTTCTAACTGTTATGTTATGTATTACAATAACCATAACAATTAACAAATGATTCCTCATTCTTTGATTTTCTCTTTTAGTTTGATATCTGTGAAAAGACATAGAAGAAAATCATAGTGTGTTTTGGGGTAGAAATTACGGACGGTATAATGACTATAACAAATATAAGATTTACCTATAAATACGTTTCTTATGTTAGCTGTCTGAAAACTTTATTACTATGTGCAATCAAAGCGTTTAGAGAACTGTGAAGCATTTGTTTACACTACGTAAAAAATAGATACCGAATAATGTTATTAAATCTGACTTCATGTTTTATACTTTTGCAGTATTTGTTATATATTATCTAGATAAACGCGTCGGTTACAAAAAAATCGTGTTCCACAGTCTAACCGGTTAGTGTGATCCTAATGGTTTTAAAAACCAAATAAATGACTCTGTTAAAACACTTTGCCTCACTAAACATTCCTATTTTCTAAAAAAGTAGTATAACACCAACAGTACTTGACTGGCTTGATCCAAAAACCAAACACAAATCGATGCAAGCAGAAGCGAAGCGCAGCGCCGAGAGCCTCTGTATTTATTGCTCCAATGACTTAAACTTTTACAACGCCATAAACCAAGAGTCCTGGCATCGCCACTGGCCCCAGTCAAGTAGCCCAGTCTCTAAATTTTATTCACATGATCCAAATCCATTTGGTACTCTAGGATATTTTATATACCCAAGACATATCACCATTAATTAGTTACAATGTAGGGTAGAGGTTCTTTCATGGAATTAGATTGTATTTGATTGAAATACATTGTTTTATTTACATAATTAGAAATTAAGTACAAAAATTAAGATTTATAATGCTTTTATAAGTAGAGGATATTTAATTTGGATATTCGTTTATATTTATGTTTTAATTATATCGAACTCTTATCGATTATAGATTTTGAACTCCGTTTCCAATTTTATTAAATAATTTTTTTTATAGTAACATAAATAAAATTTGTTTAAAGTTGTCCATTTGGTTCCAAGCATAGGCCCTAATCGAAATTGACTTGTCTAATTTACAAAGCGAAGATATAATTTTTCAAATAAACTAGTTAAGTATTTGTCTCGAAAAAATAGCTAACTGAGCAACTAACAAAATATTGTGTTCTTTATATCAAGTAAAAATATTAAATAAATAAATATCTTTATTTTTCCATATCAAACATTCAATTATGTGACAGAGTCGAAAGGACTTACCGCAACGAATAGTAAATACAATCTTAAACCAAAATTCTTATTTATCAAATAAACATGCATTACAAATTATCCTTAAGGACAGTGAACATTTACATACTTGCTTTAATAGAACAATACTATTACTAAAACAATTAACATAAATTTAATCCTAAGGATTGGCAGAATAAATAGAGATCCCCTAGGACAACCTGATTTTTTATCTCCATCACTTGTTTCAAGGACAGTATCAAACTCTTATTATTATTAAATTACGAATAAATATACAAAAATTACCATTTCACGGTACTAAGACAAACATAAAATACAACATATAGATATTTTTACCCAACAAATTTTAAATGGATAAATATAATAAAATAAAATTTACAGAGTACACCCATACAACAAATTTATGGACATAAACCATGCCATTGAAACACATTTCCCTCTTAGCTTGAAATTTTTAACAAATCAATATTTTCTTGTTCAAATACCCAATTGAATCTTTGATGTGTACCAATGTTAGGGCAACAAATACAAATGTTAAAGCAGCAAAAAACCTTATGTTATTTATATTATGAGGGAAAGGGGGCGGAGTGGTGGTCGAACGTGACGTACGTGGTAAACAGTAAGTTCTTGACGCAGATTAAGTCAAAGGTAGGATAACTCGGCGTGAAGCAGGATACACATGAGCGTACCGCGCACTAAACACCGCCAGGGGGCACTCGAGTGAGTGTACACACATCTATTGCAATCATGGCTCTCTTCAGAATATTGGAGCATCTAGCAGTGTACTCCAGGTCAAATCACCAAAAAATGCATTGAAATAGTAATGTCAAATAGGGAGTTTCGCAGTATGTATAATCGTGTAGTTATGGGTTTTTAACAGTTGTTAGTACCTATTTTGGCCCCGATTATTAAAACTTTTTTTTTACTTGGGCAACGAACACAGCCTGACCTAAAATTTAATAAAATCTTGTAACATTTGAACTTTTCTAATTTTTCTGTAAAATTTAAACTGGAAGGACAAGTTGTACGAAATAAGTTCTTCAATTCTATTACACTGCATTATTTCTCCTATAATTTAAGTCCATAATAACTGTGGAGACTAATAGTTTACGTCTTCCATTAATCAGGATAAAAGTTCCAATTCAAGGTTTTATCTATATATTTAAAACACGAAGTTAAAAAACCTTTGGACACTTCGTCTGTGACTTCTACAGGACCGATTTACATGCGGGTTGTATCAAAATAAACTTTTTCGGTTCTATATTAGCAGGTTTTACTCATATTTCAAAAATATTTACGTTAAATCTGTCAAAAATGAAAAATAAACTTTTCTTATGGAGATTTAACATGGGGGAAAAACCAACATTTTCAATCCGTTGGACAGTTCGTCTGAGACTTCTTCTACTGGACCGATTTACATGCGGGTTGTACCAAAATAAACGTTTTCGGTTCTATATTAGCAGTTTTTATTCGTGTTTCAAAAATATTTACGTTAAATCTGTCAAAAATTTAAAATAAACTTTTCTTATGGAGATTTAACATGGGGAAAAAAGCCAACATTTCCAATCCTTTGGACAGTTCGTCTGAGACTTCCACTGGACCAATTTACACGCAGTTTGTACCAAATAAAACGTAAACCTTTGTATATTAGCAGATTTTATTTACTTTAACGTTATCTTACTTCCTTAAATTAAAAATATCGACATTTTCAAACCTTTACAATTTATTTATTTTACACGCTTTCAATCAGCTGATTGTAAACACACGAGGTATTTAGTCTAAATACAGTGGATGAGTAAAAGCTCATGAAGGATTTGGTTTATTATGGCCAGTACCTAAAAACGTTTACAATTATTATGATGTATTGTCATTTATGAAAAGAAAGTTGCTTAATCATATAATTAATTTTATCTTACTCCCTTACATAAAAAATGTCGACATTTTCAAACCTTAACAATTTATTTATTTTACACGATTTCAATCAGCTGATTGTAAACACACGAGGTATTTTGTCTAAATACAGAACAAAATTTCATGAAGGATTTGGTTTATTATGGTCAATACCTAAACACGTTTACAATTATTATGATGTATTATCCTTTAAATGGAAAGAAAGTTGCTTAATTATGTAAAATAGCTGATTGCTTTAAAATTAAGACTAAATTGTAAAGGTTTAGTTTAAATAAATTGCTCACATTTGTATTAAAAATTGATGTATCGGAAATTCGTTGTGCAATCAATTTGTCGTTTGCAACGTTTTAATGCTTTACATTTCCTTCTATAAACGAGAGTGTTTGTGGCGCAGTCGGTAGCGTGACTTACTCCGGATCAGACAACCCGGGTTCTAGACCGATCGTCACCAATTTACATTTTGTAATGTGTCCAATAACGGCGTCACTAAAAAATGTTTTACTGATAGTACCGATATTTATTTTAAGCAAAATAGATATATTAAAATATTTATAGGCCTGTTCAAACTCTCAAAAGACTTATTTATTAAACTAACAAGTTTACAAATTGATAGTTTAGGCTTGCTTATTTTTTGATGTTTTTAACTAACATAACGCTATGATTAGGCTACTAAGGTTAAGGCATAAGTAAACAATCGATTTTTCATGTTTATAAAATACTGAAGAGTGTCTGTGTTACATAGTAAGGGTGCAGCATTATAGTTTTTAAGGAATATGCCTATAGGCCTACTTTGACAGACACTCCAACTAAAATTATGAAATTTTCTGTGAAATAAATATGTATTCTTTAAATATGGATAGTTATTGAAACTTGCACACTACAGCATAAATATTGCGATATGAAAGTGGTTATAAAAGGTTTCTCTACGTTCTATCCTACCCTAATACACAAATATTTGTTAAAGCCAACCATCATAAGTTACAACACTCTAGGCCTTTCCTAATTCTTGAAACAAACTGTTAAGAACAATTTATCCAATAGGCCTACAAATGGATATTGATCTACTTATTTCTCATGTTAGCCTAATAGAACGGTTTCCTCAGGATTGTTTAGGTTTGCGCCTACCTAAACAATCAAATTGACATGTTTATAAAATACTAAAGAGTAGTGCCTATAAGTACAAGGTTGCAACATTATTGGTGTTACGGAATAGGCCTACTTTTCCGACGCTTTAACTAATATCGTAGTATTTTCTGTAAAAAATATAGGCCTATTATAGTTCTTGGTATGGGCAGTTCAAAGAAGTACATTTTATAGACTACCTTACATGTTTGTACTATAGCGTTTCATTTTACCACTAATGGAGCTATATCCGTCGAGTATCGACGGGCAACAACTAGTATTTTTTTATCATTGGTTTATCAAACTTTGGTCAATTATAAGGCCAATATAGGAAATAACTCTACATTAGTCTCATAGCCACTCGATACACTTAGTAGGAAATAAATAATTAGTTACTGAATTTAACAAGAAGATGAATTAGTTTATTGAGAATAGGCTACTACTAAATATTAGTAACACAGATGGATTTATATTATTATTCATTATGTGGATTCCATCATATTAAATAATTATTCATCGCAAGACTTATTAATTAAAAATATTGTTTCGGTGGTGTAATAGCAGATACCCTTGCGTTTGACATTTTGGGGTAGGGTAAGTATTATTTAATGTAAAACATACATTATGTGATTGTAACATAAAGAGAAAACTTTATTTTAAGTTAGTGTGGAGATTCAACAATATGATGCGATAATATCAACCATTTATACTAACAAACTAGTTAACGTGAATTAATTTGGATTAATTCATGCGTAAACAACGTTAATTAAAAGGAACGTTTAAATGAAACTGACGTTAAAAGGTCTCTTTTCAAATATATTCGAATATATATATACATATAAGTAGATAGTATCATGTTACTTCTGGCTCACTTTTGGAGAAAATCAAAAATCAAACAAATTTCATAGTTTTTCAATAGAATTATGCAATATTTTTGCCATTTTTTTGGCCAATTTTAGCTTTTGTCAAATTGTCTTAAAAAATATGCAAATTTAATGAAATTTTTTAACAAATATGCATGAATTTATATAAAATTGTTTACAGAATAAAAGTTTTTTAAAACCAGTAAAATTATAATTTTTTACAAGATAATTTAAAATTTATTATCAATACAATTATACTAAAATAATTATTCAAATTTAATTAAAGCAGTTTCTTTATCATCAAAAGTCTTAAAAGCAGTGACAATTAAATTTAAATCTTTTTTATTTAATTCTTTAATAGTTTTATCATCAATTATATTAGTAAATCTTTTTGGTAAATGCATTTTACATTTTTCTAATTCAACAATAATTGTATATCCATATTTATCTTTAATTCTTTCAAATTTTTCAATTTTATATTTTTCATTTAAATTTAAACTTTTTAATGGTTTATATTCTTTAAATCTTCATTCTCCAATATTATTAATTTCTTCTAACAGATCCATTTATATAGGAAAAAATATCACAAATTCATTTGTGATAGATATGTTAAAAAGTCATTATCATAATTAGGTTTTATACAAAAGTCCATATTTAAATATTTAAAAATCATTGGTAATAATTTTTTATATGATATATTATTTTTCTTAAAACATAAATATTTATTAAAAACTAGTGTAATTTTTTCTTTATCTTCATTATTTAATTCCAAATCAATATTGTATATTTTGTTTAAAAATTGATAGTAAAATATCCAATTTGTATAATTCCTTTGTTTTAAAAATAATTTTATATTCTTAGGTGTTATTTCAAAATGATTGGAAATACATAAAATATATAATTCATTAATTAATTGTTGTGTTTTATATGGTTGAAAATGGTTAAATTCTCTTAAAATATGTCTAAGATGTTTATTCTTAGTACTTTTTCTCTTAATCTTTTTTTCATAAATAATTCTTTTACATATATTACATCCTACACAATTTCCAATAATAGTAAAATCAGTTTGATTATGACATCTATAACATATATTCATTTATATATAAATTTTTTATATATAAATGAATGAACCAATTCATTGTCACAAATGTAAGAAAAAAACTAAAAATATTAATCCACAAATTGTTGAAATGAAAAATGGATTATATAGAATTGCTACTAAATGTTCAATTTGTAAAACAAATAAAAGTAAAATTAAAAAAAAAAGAAGTTAAACCTATAATTAAAAAAGAATTAACTAAAAATGAACAAATAATTGAAGCAAATGAAATTCATGCTCCAATCAGAAAGAAATTTCTAAAAAGAAAAATAATTACATTAGAAAAATAATTACAAAAGATTTATGGGCAGCAGATTTAATTATAATGAAAAGTTATGAAAAAGAAAATGATGGTTATAAATATATGTTAAATGTGATAGATACTTTTTCAAAATATGTTTCGTCAAAACCATTTAAGAAAAAAGATGGAAAAACAGTTTCTAAAGCATTTGAAGAAATAATTAAGGATGCAATTAAAATTAATCATAAATCACCTAATCTTTTACATACAGATAAAGGATTATAATTTATCAATAAAGATTTTAATGAAATATTAAATAAATATAATATTAAATTGTATCATACAGAAAATGAAGAAAAATCAAGTATAATAGAAAGGTATAATAGAACACAAAATGAAAAAATGAAAATACAATTTGAAATTAATAAAAATTATAGATGGATAAATATTTTACCAAAAATTGTTAAAGACTATAATAACTCATATCATTCAACAATTAAAATGAAACCAATTGAAGTAAATAAAAATAATGAAAAGGATTTATTAGATACTGTTTTTAAATATAAACCACCAAAAATTATAACCAAATCAAAATTTAAAATAAATGATAGAGTTAGAATTGGAAATAAAAAATCAACATTTTCTAATAAATATAAAAATAATTGGTCTAGAGAAATATTTATAATTTCTAAAATTAATAATACAAATCCTGTTACTTATAGTATAAAAGATCAAAATAATGAAGATATTATTGGAAATTTTTATGAATATGAATTGAAAAAAACCAATTTGTTAATTTTATTTGATATAAATGGAAAAGAAATGTTTAAGGTGTAAATTATATAAAGATATATCTAAATTTTATAAAGATAAATATACTAAAGATGGGTTATATTATTATTGTAAAGATGTAAGGATGTGTATTATAAAAAATTATATGATAATATTAAAGTTATTTTAATAATTATCATTATAGTAAAGATAGAAAAAATGCAATTTGTATACAATGTATTAGAGAAATGTTTTTAAAACCACAATTTTGTGAATGTGGAAGAAATATTAAATGGACTAAAAATTATTCAAGACATTTAGAAACTAAAATTCATGAAAAAAATGTAACAAAACTAGAAAATTTAAAAATATGATAAAAAATTAACACAAATTTTTATTTATTTTAAAAAAATTCAAATTTTATTTAAAAAAAATATGATTTAAACTATAAATTACCTAATAAAAAGTGGAAAAACTTCTTATATTTTTAAGAGTTTTATTTCTAAGTAAAAATTATTTTTAATAAATAAAGAATTTCTCCCTAATAAATGGAACGAACAAATAAAAATATTAATTGTCCTTATTGTAATAAAAATATATTATATAAAAATTATGATAGACATTATAACTCAACTAAACATTTATTAAATAAACAAAAATATGATAATAAAATATTTGAATTAAAACATTGGTGTAAAAGTAATAATATATATAATTATAAAAATAAAACTTTAGATGAATTAACAAATATTAAAGAAACATTCGATCTTACAAATTATTCATTATTTAATATAGAAAAATTAAATAAAATTGCAAAAAAATTATCTGTCAGAAATTATGAGAATTTATCTAGAGATGAACTAATTAAAAGATTAAACAAAATTAAAGAAAATCCAAATAATTTAGAATATAGATCATTAAAATATATTCAAAATTTAGCAATTAAAAATAGTATTAAAATTGTTAATAAAACTAGAAAAGAATTGATTGGATTATTAAATGATTATTTTAAAAATAAACCAATTCCAAAAGAAAATATAATAAATATTCAAGAAGCTTCGTCATTAAAAGGATATTTTCAAGATTATATTTTAACAAATTCAAATGATGATTTAGATATTAATGATTATTTAGAAACTCAAAGAAATGAAATAAAAAAATTGATAGAAAAACAAAAATTCAAAAATATTAAGGGACAGATGGCTTTAGAATGTGAATATGAAAGAAAATTAGTAAATGGTGAAATTCAAAATAGTAATATGTATTTTTGTATAAAAAGTTCAGATATTTTAAATATAGATGATTTTATTGATGACCAATTTAAGAAATTAATAGTTAGAGAACAACTAAATCAACCATCAAAAGGCTCTGGTTGGTCATTAAAAAGATGTGTTGAATTAAATCTAAAATTATCTAAAAATAATTCATTAAATGCTGGATCATATATAGAATTACCAAATAAAATAAAAAATAAAAAATGTTGTGTAAATTTTAAAAATAAAGATGAATATTGTTTTATTTATGCAATTAGATGTGCTATTGATAAACCAAACAAAAATGCTGAAACAATATCAAAACAATAGATGAGTTAAAACAATATCAAAAATATATAAATGATGATATTTTTAAAGGTTTTGATTATCCAATAACATTGAAAGATATTAAATTATTTGAAAAAAGATCATTTGACTCTAAATATAATTATCCATCTTTGTCAATAAATATTTATAAAATTGATGAAGATAAAAAGATAGTACCATTACAAATATCTGAACATTATAATACAAAACTAGAAATTGATTTATTGTACCATAAAATTGATAACAATTCTCATTATATATTGATTACAGATCTAAGCAAGTTAGTATCTAAGCAATTAACACAAAAAAATAAAAATAAAAAAATATATTTGTAGAAGATGTTTGACTCATTTTTATAAAAATAAAGACTTATCTAATCATTTAGAAATTTGTAAATAATTAGAACCATGTAGACCTATAATGCCATTTCCTGGTCAAAGAGTAAGTTTTAAAAATTATTATAAAAAGTTTGAACATCCATATGTAATTTATTTAGATTTTGAAAGTATATTAGAAAAAATTGATAATTGTAAAAATAATCCAAATTGCTCATTTACAAAAAAAATTCAAAAACATAAACCATATGGATTTACAATTTATTTAGTATCTAGAGTAACTAATAAAATGTATAAACCTATTTGTTATAGAGCAAAAAATGAAGAGGAATTAATAAATGTACCAAATAAATTATTTGAATATTTAGATGAAATTTCAAAATATATAGCTAAAAAATATAATTCAAAAAATAAAAAGCCTATGAATTTAACTAATGAAGAAGAAATTAATTATTAGAAAACAAATATTTGTCATATTTGTGAAAATAGTGGTTTTGATAATGATAAAAGAATAAAAGTAAGAGATCATTGTCATTTAACAGGAAAATTTAGAGGTGCTGCACATTTAAATTGTAATTTAAATCTAAAATTTCCTCAAAATATTCCTATATTCTGTCATAATAGTTCAAATTATGATACACATTTGTTTATAAAAGAATTAGCTAAAAAATATGAGTAGCCCAGTTTCAAAACTCGTTATGTCCGTGTAAACAAATTTTTCAGAAATGGCGAAAAACTGTAGCTAGTTTATTTTAGCAGCCCATGATTAAATATTTTTACATTTGAATTGCAAAAAATTTTTCTAAAGTAGGTACTTCATGACAAAAATCTGACATTGAAAGTTTGCCCAAAACATCAAAAACAATTTTGGACATAACGATTTATGCAGCAGTTTTGAGAACTTAACGAGTTTTGCAGCAGTATTGGACATGATGGGTTTTAGTTCTGGATATTTTTCTGTTTTATCTTTTGAATATTTTAATAAGTAATATGAACTTATTACAATATTGTATATTTATTTTGTATTTAAAACACAATAATAATAAATTTATCATACAATTAAATAATTATACGTTTTTACTGAAACGTAGTATGAAAAATGGCACATTTGACACCCCCCCTGGCTGATGCCCTAGGTGGATAACCCGGGCCTGAATGTGGGTCGTATACATGTCATTCAATCATATATCTAGATGCAAAAATACATTTGCATAGTGTTAACAGCTATTTTAGTTGTGATTAAACTTAATAATAGTTAAACTCTTAAATTTATTGATTACACTAATATTTTTGTTTAATTTAACACCTGCCAGACAAAATTATACATTTGACTGGATACTGTATTAAGGACTGTTAGTAAAAAATAATCAGTGAGATTTTCTTTCGTGTTTTAATCACAAACAACATTTCTTTAAAGAGAAGATCTTTAAAGAGAACCTAGACCCTATGTCCACGCAATTTGTAAACTATCTAACGATAATATTTTACAAAGTTTAGCCATTCAATTTTAATCCCGGCGTTATGTAGTAATGTTGTAAGCAATATTTACTTTGGCACTTATAGTCCGGTTCAACAGCGGTGGCGGCTGAGGGATTAGGATGGCCGGGGAGGCCTTGCATCTTCTCACCAACCCTCGGTCGGCCGCCCCGGTCCTGGGCCATGAGTCACCACTGGGCAAGAGGTGCGATTAGTACAACTTTCGTTACTTCGCAATATATTGTCATCTAAATGCCATTTTTTTAAATGCCATTTGAAACCTTTATAAGTTTAAAATTACAAGAAAATCAAGCCCAAGAATGATGTTCATACGATAACGAGTATTCCAGATCCAAAATTAAATTACGAGTTAAAATAGGTACAACCACAGTATTAACATCGATCTTGCTCTTAATTTTCTTGTAATTTTATGAAGGTTTCAAAAATGGCATTTAGATGACAATACATTGTGAAGTAACGAGGATTGTACTAATCGCACCTCCTGCCCAGTGGTTGACTCGTGGCTCAGGTATGGAGCGGCCGACTGAGGGTTGGCGAGGAGAAGGGAGGCCTCCCCGGCCGTCCTATTCCCCCAGCCGCCACCGCTGTTGAATCTGACTATAGTAATTTTAAAAATTCATCATTCAAATATAAAATTTTATTGTATTTTAATGTATTTATTAACAAAGAAAACAGCAGAATCAACACAATGTAGAATATACTAGATTAGTTTCTCTTCTCAGTACTCAGGCAAGAAAAAAAGGACACGAAAACTGTTTTGCAGACTTCAGTTATGTTGTATTGCCAACATAGAAAAGTAACCAAGTACAAATTTAAGGTATATTATTATAAGAAATTGAAAAACTCAAAAATTGAGAATTGTTGGACAATACGAGTTTTGATGCAGTTGCCCTCCGTAGCGACTAAATTTGAACCGGACATGACGAGTTTTGCAGCTGTTTTTTTTTAATTGACATGACGAGTTTTGTTGCAGTCTGGGAAAAGGACATAACGAGTTTTGCAGCAGTTTCTAGGTTTTCTTCAATAATTTAAATTGGTTATAACGGCTTTTGCAGCCATGTAAATACATTAAAATGTTCCTCTTGAATTCCTTAACAAAATGGCACCCTTATCTCATTTTTTTTATTTTTTGGAAAAACGAGTTTTGAAACTGGGCTACTCATATGGTAAAATTGGTTTGTTAGCTAATACAGATGAAAAATATATAAACTATTCAGTAAATTCTGGTTATGGTTATGAATTTGAAGGTGAACTATATTTTAAACCTAGAAAAATTATAAAATTCTCATTTGTAGATACATTTAGATTTATGGCTACACCAATTGAAAAATTAGCTAAAAATCTTAAAGAATTTAAGCATATAAATAAATTTATAAAAGAAAATTGAATATGATAATGAAACTTTAAAAATATTAACTTCTAAAGGTGTATTTCCATATGAATTTATTGATAATGTCGAAAAATTAAACTATGATAAAATATTAGACAAAGATCAATTTTATATTTGTTTAACTAATAAAAATATAAGTGATGATGATTATAAACATTATATAAAAGTTTGGAATAAATTAAAAGTAAAAACATTAGGTAATTATTCAGATTTATATAATATTCAAGATGTTCTTTTATTAGCTGATATATTTGAAAATTTTAGATCTGTTTGTTTGGAAAATTATCAATTAGATCCAGCACATTATCTAACATCACCATCATTAGCTTGGGATTCTATGTTAAAATTAACAAAAATTAAACTAGAATTAATAAGTGATTATAATATGTATTTAATGATTTAAAAGGGTATTAGAGGTGGTATTTCACAATGTATAACTAGATATTGTAAAGCAAATAACAAATATACAAAAAATTATGATAAAACAAAATCTAAAAATTATATGTTATATATAGATGCAAATAATCTATATGGATGGGCTTTAAGTCAAAAATTACCTTATAAAGATATAACATGGATGAATCCTAATACATATACATTAAATGAATGGGTAGAAACAATATTAGAATTAGATGAAAATGCTGAATATGGATACATATTAGATGTTGATTTAGAATATCCTATTGAATTACATGATGATCATAAAGATTTACCATTAGCACCTGAACATTATAATAATAAGCTTTGCACAACATTATTTGATAAAAAAGGTTATGTTATTCATTCAAGAAACTTAAAATATTATCTACAAAAAGGATTAAAATTAAAGAAAGTTAATAGAGTTATAGCATTTGATCAAGATGATTATATAAAAAAATATATTGAATTAAATACTAAATTAAGATCCAAATCAACATCAGATTTTGAAAAAAACTTTTTTAAATTGATGAATAATAGTGTTTTTGGAAAAACTATGAAAAATGTTAGAAATAGATGTGATATTAAATTAGGCGATGAAAAGTTTTCATTAAAACAAGCAAAAAAACCTAATTTTAAAACATTTAGTATATTTGATAAAGACTGTATTGCTTCACATATGATAAAAGAAAAGGTTAAGTTTGATAAACCAATCTATATAGGATTTTCAGTACTTGATTTATCAAAATTACATATGTATCAATTTTATTATGAAAAATTAAAGAAGTTTGATCCAAATATAAGGTTATTATATATGGACACAGACAGTTATTTTATAGAATTTAAAAAGGATCCATATAAAATTATTAAAGAAAATATTAATGAATTTGATACAAGTGATTATAAGAAAGAACATGAATGCTATAGTGAAAAGAATAAAAAAATAATTGGTAAATTTAAAGATGAGTTAAATGGTGAAATATTAGAAGAATATTGTAGTCTAAGATCAAAATTATATAGTTATGAATTTAATAATAAAAATCCTGTAAAATGTAAAGGAATCAAGAAAAGTGTTGTTGATAAAACATTACATATGGATGATTTTAAGAAATGTTTATTTGATGATCAAGAACAATATAGAGAAATGACTTGTATTAGAAGTTTTAAACATGAACTATATACAATTACAATAAATAAATTAGCTTTAAGTAATAAAGATGATAAAAGATTTATTTGTGAAAATAAAATTGATACATTACCTTGGGGATTTAAAAATAATTATAAAAAATGGAAATTTTAATTATTCCAAAAGAATTAATAAATAGTGATTTCGATATAAAATTATATTTATTTAAAACTAAAGTATTAAATAAATGTTTAATATATCTTTTTAAATATAAAAATTATTTTGTATATCATTATAAGTTTAATTTTATAATAGAACCATTTATAAATATAATAAAAAATTATGTTAAAGAAAGTTTTAAAGAAAATGATCCAAATTATATTAATAAGTTATAGACATATGATATTGAATTTATATTACTAAAAATCTTAGATCTTTAATATAATTTTTATGTAAATCAATAACTTCATCTTTTAATTTAATTATTTTATCTTTAATTTCTAATTGATTGTTTTATTTATATTCATTATTTTTTCTAAATGATGGTAAAACTTCTTTTGTAACCCATTTTTTAAAATTTCTCGCTTCTTCTTTTTTTGATTTTAGGATTAATAAATATAAACCAAATTCATTAATAAAAATAGTTTGTAGTTTATTGTATGTTAGGGGAGGCAAATAACCTCCTCTAAAAATATCTTTATATTTTAATTTATCTTCATTATCTACATATATTTTAATAGCATCTTTATTATATTCTAAAATATTACAAATATCTTTTCCATTAAACCATGGATTATTTTGTTCATCAAATACAATCAATATACTTTTATTATTAAATATAAAATTATTTTTTATTAAATCAATTGTTGTTTTCATTATTTATATAAAAAAATGTTATATTAAAAATTTTGTTTTAATCTTAAATATACAATACTTTTAATATTTTGATTATTTATTAGATTTCCATCACTATCTTGAATAGATATTACAATATTTTGAATTTTATTTATATTTTTTAAAGGAATATAATCAATTTCATTTGGTTTTTCACTAATTTTTGATCCATATTCAACATTTGGATAAAATGAATATAGAATGTCTGATTCTTTATGTAGATATGAATGATCTTTATGATTTTCAAAACTAGGTTCAACTAAATTACAATGAATTTCAATAACATCAAAAGGTCTAATTTTTGGTAGTTTTATTCCTTTTGTTAATACATTTGGTTCAATCATTTTATCATCTAACCCTAATAAATCAATTATAATTGTTGTTACTATAATTTTAACAGGAGATTTTATTGCAATAAATGGTCCATCATTTTTTAATATAAAATCATTTTCATCAAATTTATTAAATTTATTTTTAAATTCTTTTAAACTATTAATAAAAATATTTTTTATTTCTTCAATTGTATAATTTCCTTTATTAATATCAAAATATTGATCTATATTTTTATCATTTTGATCTTTAATAAAATATCCATAACAGTTTTTATAATCATTTGGTATATTTGATATAAAATTATCTGAATAAAATCCACATAAACCAATACTATATTTTCCATCTAAATGTATTGGATGTTCTAATCTTAATTCTAGTTTGGATGAATGACCAATTATTTTCAAAAATTTCATCTTATTTAAATGGAGAAATTAAAAAAAAATGAAATTAAAAAATAAATAATATAAAATTAATAATATAAAATAATAATATAAAATAAAATAATGTAAAATTAGAATCATATGATAAAAATAATAAAAATGATCAGCCTATTAGATTATTAATTATAGGAACAAGTGGATCTGGTAAAACTACGTTATTATTAAATTTTATTTATAAAAGATTAATTCCATATTCAAATTTATATATTTTTAGTAAATCATTAGAACAACCATCTTATAAATTATTACAAAAAAGATTTAAAAATATAGAATCAAATATTAATAAACAAATTTTTTATTTTTTATGTGATGATATGATTCCACTAAATAAATGTAAACCAAATTCATTAGTAGTTTTTGATGATTGTATTTTAGAAAAACAAGATAAAATTAAAGAATATTTTATAATGGGTAGACATAAAAATATATCATGTATTTATTTATCACAATGTTATTCAAAAGTTGATATGCAATTAATTAGAAATAATTTAAATATGTTATGCATCTTTAAACAAAATGAACATTATATGAAAAAAATATATAATAATTTTGTTGGATCAGATATGAAATTTGATAAATTTAAAACTATTTGTAATGATTGTTGGAAAGAAAACTATGGATTTTTAACTATTAATTTATTAAAAAAAAACAAATGATGGAAAATATATGAAAAATTTTTCTGATATTAAAAAATGATAATGGCTTGTTGTATATTTGAGTCAATAATTGATAGAATATTTATTTTATTAGTATTATTTATTTCATTAGTATTTATATATTTAATGAGAATTACAGAAATAAAGTAAGATGAATCGTCTTTAACATAATTAGTGTTTGTGTCAACATGATTTGTTTTTGTGTTAACATAAACACAATTAACATAAACAATAAAAAACACATATTGGTTCACTTTTCTTTGATTCGGTTCAGTAAAAGTGTACTGTTTTAACTAATCAATGAATTCGGTTCAGTAAAAGTGCACCACTTGTAACTAATCAGTGCACCACTTGTAACTAAGTGAAACACTTGAACTGTTTATGAGTTTGATAAAACCACTTTAGATAAAACAGTTTACTAAAGTGGAAAAGTAGTGCACTAAAAGTGGACTGTTTCAATAAAAGTGGAAAAATAGTTTACTAAAAGTGAACCATTTCTTTAAAAACTGTAACAAATTTAAACAATCTATTTTAAATTATTTTATAATGTTTTAAAAAGAAAATTAATAGAATTCTAATTATTTAAATTAATAAATTATTAGTTTCTACTAATGTTTAATAATTTATCTTAATATATATATTTAAAAAATATACATACAAGATAACAATTTATATACACAATTTTTTTATTAAATAATATGTTTTAAAAACAAGAACTAGTTAAAAAAATATTTTGAGTAGTTTAAAAAAATCAAATAAAAGACTATGGTTTTTTATTGTTTATGTTAATTGTGTTTATGTTAACATGATTTGTGTCTGTGTTAACATGATTTGTGTTTTGTGTTAACATTATTTGTGTTTGTGTTAACATGATTTGTGTTTGTGTAACATGATTTGTGTTTTGTGTTAACATGATTTGTGTTTGTGTTAACATGATTTGTGTTTGTGTTAACATGATTTGTGTTTTGTGTTAACATTATTTGTGTTTGTGTTAACATGATTTGTGTTGAACATAAATTTTTCTTTGTAATAAATGAATAAAATATCTGTTGATGAAGCTAAAAAATTAGATAATATTGAGAAAAAATTAATAAAAGAATTTAAAAATCACATTAAAATCGAAGATAATTATGAAAAAATTAAACAAAGAGCATATGAACCTATAACATCAGCAATTGGTAAAGTTGAAAATAAAATTGGTGAAGTCTTAAATGAAAATAAAAACCTAATGGAATTGGTACCTGTTGTTAATAATTTTGCTAATATATCAATACCAGAAACTGAAGAATTAAATTTACCTTCAAGTACTCCACTTAGACCAATCAGACAACCAATAATTCAAGAAGAATCGACATTTATTGACCCAAATTTAATTTCACCTCAAACATTAGATAAAATTATTGGTCCATTAGCACAACAATATTTACCAAGAACAAAAGATGATAAGTTTGGTTTATATTGGAATAAACATAAAACCATTTATGATTGGTGATAAAATAACTGTAATTGATAATGATGATTTAATAATTGATGATAAAAAATATAATGGAACACATGGATTATGGAGATTGTTAATTTATGAAAAGAAACCAGATAATAATTTATATACACAAGATGATTTAAATAATTATTCAAAGATTTTATGGGAAACTAATTCAATTTATAAAAATAATGATCCAAATAGTAAGAAACCAAAATCTAGTAAAGGTGATAAATATATTAACTTAATTAAACATATTTGGGAATTAAAAGGTGAAATTGAAGGTTCAGGAATTAGAAAATATACAGAAAATAAAATTGAATATAGATTTATAGATAATTTAAATAAATTAGATAATATTATTAATTATATATATGCACAAGAAAAAGCTGGTAATAATAATTTTTTAAATGAAAAGAGAGCAATTAAAGACTTTATATCAAATAAATTAGATGAATTCATTGAAAAACCTGAAGGAATTAAGTATTTAAAAAGAATTTTGGCAAATATTTCATCACCATTATTAAAAAATGGATCAGGTATTTTAAATGATGTTATAAATAATTTACCTTTTGAATTACATGTACCTGGTTATCAATATCTAGGGCCTGGAACTAAATTAAATAAAAGAATAAAAAGAAATGATCCTGGAATAAATGATTTAGATAAAGCTGCTAAAGAACATGATTTATTTTATAGAGATCATAAAGATACAAAATCTAGAAATGAAATAGCTGATAAAATTTTACAAGATAAAGCATGGGATATAGTAACATCAAATGATCATGGAATTGGTGAAAGATTAATTGCATCACCAACATCAGGTGCTATGTGGATGAAAAGAAAATTTGGTATGGGTTTAGAAGTAGTATTAAAATTTTAATACAATTTTTTATTAATTATGTTAATCTATATTATAAAAAACTATAAATTTTTTTCTTAATAAATGGAAAAAACAAATATAAACTTGACAGATAATCAAAAATCAAAAATAAAATAAGCATTTAAAAATAAAAGATCAGTTATAATTCAATTTAATATTGATCAATTTAATGAAAATGGAAAAGATATTATATTATTATCTAAAAGACAAATTAATAAACTAAATAAACATAAAAAATTAAATAAAGGATTAAGATTTGAATTTTCATATAATCAATTAAAAGAAATAAAAAATTGTGGATTACTAAAAGAAATTTTAGATTTTGCTGATAATATACCTATAGTTAAAAATTATACACCAAATGTTAGAAAGGGAGCAAAAGTAGTAAAAGAATCTATAATTCCTAAATTTAGAATTTTTTTTGATTGGTTAGATCATGAATTAAAAAATGTAGAAGGATCTGGTTTAGATAAAAAAACATTAAAATATATGAAACAAAATTATAAAAAAATTTGAGCCACTAACAATAGGTGAATTAGAAAAATTATGTAAAAAATATTAAATGTTTTAGAGGTGTATTTATGAGAGATATATTACCTAATAAAGTTAATAAATTTGAATGTGGAATTATAAATTTAGATTCATTTGATGGAAATGGAACTCATTGGGTTTGTTATTATAAAAAAGATAAAGTTAAATATTATTTTGATTCATATGGAAATATTGTTAATAAACCACCAATAGAATTAGTTAAATATCTAGGAAAAGATAATATATTTTATAATGATAATCAAATTCAAAATTATAATGATCCACCAATTTGTGGTCATTTATGTGTTTTTATATTAAATGAATTAAATAATAATAAAAAAATTAATAATATAATAAATAAATTAATCCTTAATAAATATGGATTCACAAAATATATTTGATCTGTTTGGAAGACAGAAAAAACACCCAATTAATATTAAAGAAGATTATATAAATTCTAAATTAAATATATTTTTTAATAATTTTAGTAAAAGTTTTAAAAATCATGTAAAAAAGACTGAAAATCTAGTAAATGCTATTGGTTTATCAAAAAATTATATAAGTATTAATGGTAAAAGAATTGTTAGTGTTAAACCAAGTATAAATAAATATAATGTAATAATTAAATCAGAATTAGATGAAGTTTTAGATTCAATTATTAAAATTGGTAATGATCATTCAGAAACTAAAAAAGATTTAAATAAAATTACAGACTTTTTAATTAATATTGGAAAATATGTTGAAAATTTAGAAGAAAAATTAGAAAAAGAACTAAAATTTCTATTTGATGGAGTCAAAAATTCCATAAAAGAATTAAATGCTGAAATAATACTAATTAAAGATGATATACATGAATTACAATAATTTATTTTATATAAATGGAGTTGATTTATTGTCTTAAATGTAAACAAAAAACTAATTCTAAAGATATTCAGAATAAAATTGAAAAATATAAATACAATCAAAGCAAAATGTTGGATTTGTAATTCAAAGAAAAGTTGTTTTACAAAATTTTCTCCCTAATAAATGGCTCTATACAGTTCATTTGATTTATTCATTTTATCAGAAACCAAAATCAATTAAACAAAGATGATTGGGATGATATTTCTGAAAAATATGAATTGAGTATTAATATGATGAGATTGTTTCAAAATATATTAAATTGGCAAAAAATTGCTCAATATCAAAATTTAACTATAGATTTTATTACTGAATTAATAAATTATCAATTAAAAGATTATATTGATTTGACTTGTAAATATCAAGATTTAACTGAATATTTCATTCATGATTATTCATTTACATTAATTTGGGAATTAATTTTAGAACACCAAAAAATATCAGCAAAATTTATACTTGATCATGCTACTGAAATTGAATATTTTAAAAGTAAAAATGAAATTGATACATAAAAATTATAAAATTTGACATCATAAAGATTAAATTATAAAAATTTTACTTGTTTAAAAAAATCTTTTGATTTAAAAAATTTATCCTTAATAAATGGCTGATTACAAAAAATATATAAATGATATTGAAAGAGCTGAATACAAAAATTTCTATCCATTATCTAAATTACATTTAAATGAACCTAATAAAAAAACTGAATTTAATATAGATTTTGGAGATGGATTTTGTACTTCTAAATTTCAATTTTATATATCTGGTAAATTGACTAAATCTGATGGAAATGTATATGATAATAATGCTAATATAAAATTAATTGATAATTTGTTCCATTTTTATTTTCAAAAATTGAAGTTAGAAAACATAATAAATTGAATATCCTGGTCAATTAAGTACAATCAAAGATACTATAACTTATTCAAAATCAGAAATAAATCAAATAAATAATGGTTTTGAATCGAATTTTAAAAATAAATTTGAAGCAATTGGTAATTTATCTCATTTTGGATTAGGATTTTTTGAAAATGTAAATATTCCAATATATAAAGGTGGTTTTAATATAACATTTATTAGATCAGAAGATAATGATACAATTTTTAGATGGAAAAGTAAAAAGGCTGATGGAACTTATGATAATGCTAAATTACCAACTGAAGGTAAAATAACAATTGATGAATTTTTTATTAGAGTTCCTATAATTGAATACAAAACAACAAGTAAAATTCAATTAATTAATGAAATAAGCAAATTTAAAAAAGTAAATTTTCATTTTAATCATTGGCAATGCATTGAACAAAAAAATATTACAGGAAAGAATTTAAGTTTTGATATAACAAATATCTATAAAAATATTTATAATCCAAAATTTATTATAATTGGATTTCAAAAATCAAGAACAAATGATCAGTTATTCGATACTTCTAAATTTGATAGTATGTATGTGAAAAATATAAGAGTTAAACTAAATGGTCATTATTACCCTGATGAATTGGAAAACTTTGATATATCCAATGAAAAATTTAGAATTATGTATGAAATGTATCAAGATTATAAAAAAGTTTATTATAATAGTAGTAAAATGTATTATAATCCAACAGAATTTATAGAAAATAGACCAATTTATGTAATTGATACTACAAAAATCCAACAAATATTTCAAGTTCAAAAAATGATATTATTATTAATGCAGATTTTGATTATGATATAATAGCTACTATATCATAAAAACAAATTGTTATATTATTATTGTATCCGAAAAATTACTTGAATATAATATAATCAAAAATGATATTACTGAAATTAATTAGAATATATTCAAAATTATTACTATTTTAGTCAAATTTTATTGAAAAAAAAAAAATACTCTAAAAAACTTGACTTATAAAAAGTCAAATATTGAAAAAATACTTATAAAATGTGATAATTTTACTTGTTTTTAAAAAATTCTATTTTGTAGGAAATTTTATGAAAATTTAGGCTTATTTGTTAAAAAATGTCATTAAATTTGCATATTTTTAAGACATTTTGACAAAAGCTAAAATTGACCAAAAAATGGCAAAAATATTGCATAATTGTATTGAAAAACTATGAAATTTGTTTGATTTTTGATTGGCTCCAAAAGTGAGCCAGAAGTAACATGATACTATCCACTCATATATATATATATATATATATATATATATATATATATATATATATATATATATATATATATTTTTTTTTAATGCTTCAGTTTTTGTCAGTAAATTTTTAAAATATAGGCTAGTTATTTTTGCTATTTCAAAAAATTAAGATCTTAAGAATCAACCAAACGTAACATAATACAAGGCAAAAAAGTCTATGCATGATACAAAAGTAAAGAAATTCATTAGGTCAAATCAGTGGCGGTTGGAGAAGGGCGAAGAGGGGAGGCCACCCCACCCCTAAACCTTAAGAACATTTATTTCCATTTCCTGGTTTGGTCATGATACATTGAAATTTTAAGCTGTCTAGACGTTACAATTAATGTCATGGTGTCAGTATAATGTTGGTGGGACCTGGGAAGCCAAGAGTTTACTTGTAAATTTGGTAAATAATCTAATTTCTGTTATAATCTAAGGGTGATTGCATCTGAGAGATAACTTTTCTTACCGTTACAGTTATCTGAAGGACGGATTTCGCAATCCGTCTTGCAAGTAACTGCACCCAGTGATCATCTGATCTGACCTCACTTAGCCTAACCTAAATATTAAGGGTGCGCTCTACCTCGGCGTCAAAAGCGTCAAGCGAGACTGTTAACTGCCGCTATACGCGGAATCTCACATTTTGGAAAATATATGACGAGTGATTTTAAATTTTGTTACTTTAATGTTTTTATTTGGTTTCAGTGCGAAATCGATCGGTTGTCTAATAACGATGATTTTTTAATTGCAGACCTTTCGCATCTCCCTTCTTGCATCGTTATCTATAAACTTTTTACCAATCTTATTGCAGATTCTTGTTCTTAAGATTATATTGTACTCACGTATCGTCTTATTTTTTCTCAAAAAATTGTTTTTAATACGTTAAAACTTGATAGAAAAACGCTTATTTCAACATTATTAGCAAGCACCCTGCTTGGTAATTTAAATTAATATCGAAATTTTAAGACGATAGCGGAGTACAAAATTATATTACAAAAAGAATGACACCAAAATATTTTAAATCGGCTTACAACTGGGGCGACAAACACGGAGATTCTAAACCCTTGCATCCGCTCGCGGCAGATGGGTAGAGCGCACCCTTAAGTATAGTTATTAAGTGTAACCATGGGGAAAGATTACACAAGCAAGAAGACCTCACCCTCAGTCACATGAGCCTGTACTGGAATACCAAGGCCAAACGTTTTGTTTACTTTCAACACGAGCTCGTTCGCTGTGCTCGCACTCTACGCCACGACGTTCGTTCGCTTCGCATTACTCCCCAGAGTGTTTAAATAAAGGCCAAAGTTTGCTGCACTCTGATATTAATTTGCAACACGTTGAACCCCGATTAATAAACCATAGCACGTTTGCACTCGGGCAACGAACGTAGCCTGACCTAAATTAATAAAACCTTAAACTATACGTTGAAACCTTAACAAATGCGTTTTACATCTTCAGTTATCAGGTGATTTTTACTACTGTTAACTAAACATTATTTTACTTTTATATTAAATTGCGTACTTAAAAATGAATAACTTATTCACTTATAATCACATTTTAAGACGCCCACACTACCAAGGCGTATTTTAAGGCGAATATGGATGAAGGATGAGTGTAGAATGGGTATAATGCCTTGTGTAGAGCTTTGTTACTGTCTAAGATTAGTTGGTTCTTTAGACAGGGTTATTAATTATTAGCCAACAACTAATGGCAGCTGGGTCCAGTTTCGAACCATTAAAAAGCTACTAACTTTTCTTAGGATCTACTAACAGGCAACCTTCAGATTCAAAGGCAATCACTTTAACCAATTAGCTATCCAGCCAATAATTGTTGATATAATCTGTTTTATTCTTTTACTTTGTTTATATTAAAACCCATATCTAAATTATATACTCCCGAATGTGTAACTGATTGGGGTATCAGAAATTCGTCAAATGTCGGTAAGGTAGATTAAGGGGTAATGTAGTAGGGCCTACAGCCGTGGTAACGTAGATCATTTAACAGGTTTAGTTCTCGTACATATATTATTAAACAAATTGAAGTACATTGAAGTAATTTTACATTTCAACAATATAATTAGTGACCAAATAGTCAATTGCCACCTGGCTGAGTAGGATTGCATGTATGGGAACATTTTCCATGTGCGCTTGATGTGTAAGCCTTGCTCAGGTATACGTGCTGATGTTAAATCTTACAGCATTGCTTAGGGTGCGTACAAGCAGCCCGCACCTTTACATGGAATTGCATGAAGGAACTGACTATTCTCAATTTCCTTCCATTTGGCTAGCAATGCTGTGACTATTTAAATTTTGAGATATGTATATACATCTCTAAATTTACTATTAATAATAGTAACTCACTTGTTTCTGTAGCCAATAACTCACTTCAAATCTACACGTTCATTACGTACTAGGGCTAGCTTAGATAAAACCCCCTCAAACTTAGAGAAATAAAAATAATTTGTATCGTTTCTTGTTTAAATCTCCCAAGGCAAACTTATCGGAAGAACAGTAAGTTACTCCAATTTTGGTTATTTTGAAAAAATCGACATATTGCTGTATCTTCCTCCGCAAGTGCCAAGATATACTTTTGTGATGTCATGTAGCAGGCTATATTAAAATATTATCCTTGCATACATTTTTCAAATTCAACCCCCTTAAAAAATATAGGTTGATGAACTTAGAGATAAAAATTAATTTGTATCGTTTCTTGTTTAGCTCTCTCAGTGCAAACTTATCAAAATAACATTAAATTACTAAAATTTTGTTATTTAAAAAAAAATGGCCATTGCTCCATCCTCCTCCCTCTCTCAATCGCCAAGATATCCTTTTGAAATGTCATGTAGCAGTTATTTTTAAGAGTTAGCGACCACATAGTCCTGCAAGAAATGTAAATTTATTTTAGTTTTTCTGCTCTAGTGGAAAAAACGGTTGGGACTATAAAATATTTGAGACGATCTTGGCCAACATATTTCATTTTCCTACAACTTTGTTTCAAAAATACCAAAGCTGATACACAGAGCTTGAAATGGGGAATTTTTTCCTACTTTCAAGTTTTTTTAATTGTTTTTATAGATCAACTTCAAAACATTCCATAAACTTTTGTTGTATTGTATGTAGCTGAATTTTGTTTCCCCATAAGCTTGAATTTTTTTATTAACATAGGTTGACAGTGATGTTAAGGGAAAATCACTATATTTAAAAGTTAAGACCTTGAAAATTTAATTTAAAAATTTTAATCAATGCCAGCTAATATTATGTGTTTTTGCTCTTACCTGTTGAATATGAAGGGATTTCTCTGTTACATATACTGTTAGATTATGGATTGTTGAGTGACATAAATGTAACTTTTCACTTTTGTCTAATGTAAAATCGTTATTTTAAGATCGATTTGCAACTTTTGTTATTACTGAATTTCATACAACTTGTTAGTAGAACTAACTACAGTTATATTGTAACTGATGTTCGAATTTTGCATTCACTGAAATTGTAAAATATGCCTGTAGCTTCAACAGAATTTAAGGAAAGTGTCTAGAATAATTAGATAATAAATAATTATTCCATAATTTACATTTTAATTTCCTAACGTATAGTATTTTTGTGAATAATAGGGATATTTGACAGGTTACAAACTGCTTGTTCAGGTTTCCTATTTTCGTTCCAGGGAAATTATTTTTTACTTCATTGATCTTCAAAATATTTTACCATTTTAATTCTACACTGTCATCTATTTAAGTTTATTTATTCATACTGTTTGCGCTAGGAGGGTGAGGCAAGGCATGGCGTCAAATCCCCCGACGATTCGTTTACTACAGTATAGTTTCTTTTAAAATCCTTAACAATTTTATTTAAAATATTGTGGGATGATCCTAAACGTTTGACACTTGGTAAAATACAAACTAATTTAGCGAACACAACGAGGGAGTAAGGAAGCGAAGGCCTCAATTAGCCTGTTTAGTGCTTGAGATTTTTACAGTAATTTACGAATAGGGGCAACTAATTAGGGGAGTGGAGCCTCCATACAGCATAGTACCTAGAATATTTGCATGTTTGATTATGATTTTACAACTATCTCAATTTTAAGAATTGCGGCGAACAAAGAAGTGGTTTTAAAAACTAGCCATAGGTGATTTTAAAGCTTTTCATTATTGTTGATAATGTGTAGTGTGTATTAGCCAGTTTTCTAAGTGTCTTGGCGGACCAGTTTTTCGGTGGAATTAATCTGCTTTAACTCGACTTAATAGTAATTTGCGAATCTAGGACAACCCCTAAGGGGCATGAGGGCGGAGCCCCCATCGAGCCGTAGGCGAGTCTATCAGTATAAAGTGGAATTAAAACTGATAGATTATTCAATAAATCAGTATATTACTACAATCACAGATAACCTATAAATACGGCATCTTATCTGTATTAGAACCCGCTCATTGGGTACTTTGACAGTTTTAGTCAGCTGTTCCCAGCATTACTTTTGTTTTAATTTTAACTTCTCAAAATCAAAGTTATAGTTTTAATAATTTCAATACAAGATTACAATGAAATTATATTTTTTCATATCATAGAGACAAGTATATGCCTGCATATTATTTTTGTATAAAAAAGTTTGCAAATTTTGAATAAAATCGTCAGAGCAGTTTTCGAAATTCGTGTGCATACATACGAGACACAAATATATCATACTTGTATCAGTAGGCCTACACTAGATATTTCCCGTCACGGATTCGCCCATGATTGAATTTATTTGTTTGGTAGTAAAATCTTTTTTCAGAGCAACAAAATCTTCTTCCTTAAGAATGACATTGAAACAATAAAGTAGTTTGAGTTGAGCTCTGAAAGAATTTTGTAAAATCTGTTCTTAATGAGAACCAATGAGCAGATAGGAACGAACATGTCAGATTTCAACCTTGTTAACTTACAGTAACTTATAAATCATGTGGGGTGGAGCCCTAAAGAACATCAAAAACTATATTTGCTAAACTGTTTCTTAGTGAACACCTATTAGCAAAACGGAACATAAACGTTATATTTCAACCCCGTAGAATCTATGGTAATTTCGAGAATTTGTGAGGAAGAGCCCTAAAGGAAATTTGCAAAATTGTTTCTTAGTGAGAAACTATGAGCAAAGAGAAACGTCCATGTTAAATTTCAACCACGGGGGGCCTAGAGTAATTTTCAAGAAATGTAGGGTGAAGCCTTAAGAATTTCATGAAATATTTTTGCAAAACCTTTTCTTAGTGAGTATCTGTGAGCTAAAAGAAACATTCATATAACATTTCAACCCCGGAGGCCCAAAAGTAATTGTGAAGTCCTGTGGGGTAGAGCCCTAAAGAACTTCGAAAACTATATTTGCAAAACCGTTTCTTGCATGAGCACCTCTGGGCGCAGTTTTGCTGACAGGCAGTGGTAGTGCTGTCAAGTGGTATGGTGACTAGCAGCACTGGTGACTGGTCTCTGGGCGCAGTTTTGCTGACAGCAGTGGTAGTAATGTCAAGTGGGCCGGTGACTAGCAGCACTGGTGACTGGTCTCTGGGCGCAGTTTTGCTGACAGGCAGTCTTAGTGCTGTCAAGTGGGATGGTGACTAGCAGCACTGGTGACTGGTCTCTGGGCGCAGTTTTGCTGACAGGCAGTGGTAGTACTGTCAAGTGGACGGTGACTAGCAGCACTGGTGACTGGTCTCTGGGCGCAGTTTTGCTGACAGGCAGTGGTAGTGCTGTCAAGTGGGATGGTGACTAGCAGCACTGGTGACTGGTCTCTGGGCGCAGTTTTGCTGACAGGCAGTTGTAGTGCTGTCAAGTGGGATGGTGACTAGCAGCACTGGTGACTGGTCTCTGGGCGCAGTTTTGCTGACAGGCAGTGGTAGTGCTGTCAAGTGGGCCGGTGACTAACAGCACTGGTTACTGGTCTCTGGGCGCAGTTTTGCTGACAGGCAGTGGTAGTGCTGTCAAGTGGGCCGTTGACTAGCAGCACTGGTGACTGGTCTCTAGGCGCAGTTTTGCTGACAGGCAGTGGTAGTGCTGTCAAGTGGGCTGGTGACTAGCAGCACTGGTGACTGGTCTCTGGGCGCAGTTTTGCTGACAGGCAGTGGTAGTGCTGTCAAGTGGACCGGTGACTAGCAGCATTGGTTACTGGTCTCTGGGTGTAAAGTTTGGCTGACAGACAGTGGTAGTGCTGTCAAGTGGGCCGGTGCCTAGCAGCAATTAAGACTGGTCTCTGGGCGCAGTTTTGCTGACAGGCAGTGGTAGTGCTGTCAAGTGGGCCGTTGACTAGCAGCACTGGTGACTGGTCTCTGGGCGCAGTTTTGCTGACAGGCAGTGTTAGTGCTGTCAAGTGGGCTGGTGACTAGCAGCACTGGTGACTGGTCTCTGGGCGTAGTTTTGCTGACAGGCAGTGGTAGTGCTGTCAAGTGGGCCGGTGACTAGCAGCATTGGTTACTGGTCTCTGGGTGTAAAGTTTGGCTGACAGACAGTGGTAGTGCTGTCAAGTGGGCCGGTGACAAGCAGCACTGGTGACTGGTCTCTGGGTGTAGTTTTGCTGACAGGCAGTGGTAGTGCTGTCAAGTGGGCCGTTGACTAGCAGCCCTAGTCACTGGTCTCTGGGCGTAGTTTTGCTGACGGGCAGTGGTAGTGCTGTCAAGTGGGACGGTGCCTAGCAGCACTTAAGACTGGTCTCTGGGCGCAGTTTTGCTGACAGGCAGTGGTAGTGCTGTCAAGTGGGGCAGTGACTAGCAGCACTGGTTACTGGTCTCTGGGTGTAGTTTTGCTGAGAAGCAGTGGTAGTGCTGTCAAATGGGCCGGTGGCAAGCAGCACTGGTGACTGGTCTCTGGGCGCAGTTTTGCTGACAGGCAGTCTTAGTGCTGTCAAGTGGGCCGGTGACTAGCAGCACTGGTGACTGGTCTCTGGGCGCAGTTTTGCCGACAGGCAGTCTTAGTGATGTCAAATGGGCTGGTGACTAGCAGCACTGGTGACTGGTCTCTGGGCGCACTTTTGCTGACAGGCAGTCTTAGTGCTGTCAAGTGGGCCGGTGACTAGCAGCACTGGTGACTGGTCTCTGGGCGCAGTTTTGCTGACAGACAGTGGTAGTGCTGTCAAGTGGGCCGGTGACTAGCAGCACTGGTGACTGGTCTCTGGGCGCAGTTTTGCTGACAGGCAGTGGTAGTGCTGTCAAGTGGGCCGGTGACTACCAGCACTGGTGACTGGTCTCTGGGCGCAGTTTTGCTGACAGACAGTGGTAGTGCTGTCAAGTGGGCCGGTGACTAGCAGCACCGGTGACTGGTCTCTGGGCGCAGTTTTGCTGACAGACAGTGGTAGTGCTGTCAAGTGGGCCGGTGACTAGCAGCACCGGTGACTGGTCTCTGGGCGCAGTTTTGCTGACAGGCAGTGGTAGTGCTGTCAAGTGGGCCGGTGACTAGCAGCACTGGTGACTGGTCTCTGGCGCAGTTATGCTGACAGACAGTGGTAGTGCTGTCAAGTGGCCGGTGACTAGCAGCACTGGTGACTGGTCTCTGGGTGCAGTTTTGCTGACAGGCAGTGGTAGTGCTGTCAAGTGGGCCGGTGACTAGCAGCACCGGTGACTGGTCTCTGGGCGCAGTTTTGCTGACAGACAGTGGTAGTGCTGTCAAGTGGGATGGTGACTAGCAGCACTGGTGACTGGTCTCTGGGCGCAGTTTTGCTGACAGGCAGTGGTAGTGCTGTCAAGTGGGCCGGTGACTAGCAGCACTGGTGACTGGTCTCTGGGCGCAGTTTTGCTGACAGGCAGTGGTAGTGCTGTCAAGTGGGCCGGTGACTAGCAGGCACTGGTGACTTGTCTCTGGGCGCAGTTTTGCTGACAGGCAGTGGTAGTGCTGTCAAGTGGGCCGGTGACTAGCAGCACTGGTGACTGGTCTCTGGGCGCAGTTTTGCTGACAGACAGTGGTAGTGCTGTCAAGTGGGCTGGTGACTAGCAGCACTGGTGACTGGTCTCTGGGCGCAGTTTTGCTGACAGGCAGTGGTAGTGCTGTCAAGTGGGCCGGTGACTAGCAGCACTGGTGACTGGTCTCTGGGCGCAGTTTTGCTGACAGACAGTGGTAGTGCTGTCAAGTGGGCCGTTGACTAGCAGCACTGGTGACTGGTCTCTGGGCGCAGTTTTGCTGACAGGCAGTGGTAGTGCTGTCAAGTGGGCTGGTGACTAGCAGCACTGGTGACTGGTCTCTGGGCGCAGTTTTGCTGACAGGCAGTGGTAGTGCTGTCAAGTGGACCGGTGACTAGCAGCATTGGTTACTGGTCTCTGGGTGTAAAGTTTGGCTGACAGACAGTGGTAGTGCTGTCAAGTGGGCCGGTGCCTAGCAGCACTTAAGACTGGTCTCTGGGCGCAGTTTTGCTGACAGGCAGTGGTAGTGCTGTCAAGTGGGCCGTTGACTAGCAGCACTGGTGACTGGTCTCTGGGCGCAGTTTTGCTGACAGGCAGTGTTAGTGCTGTCAAGTGGGCTGGTGACTAGCAGCACTGGTGACTGGTCTCTGGCGTAGTTTTGTTGACAGGCAGTGGTAGTGCTGTCAAGTGGGCCGGTGACTAGCAGCATTGGTTACTGGTCTCTGGGTGTAAAGTTTGGCTGACAGACAGTGGTAGTGCTGTCAAGTGGGCCGGTGACAAGCAGCACTGGTGACTGGTCTCTGGGTGTAGTTTTGCTGACAGGCAGTGGTAGTGCTGTCAAGTGGGCCGTTGACTAGCAGCCCTAGTCACTGGTCTCTGGGCGTAGTTTTGCTGACAGGCAGTGGTAGTGCTGTCAAGTGGGACGGTGCCTAGCAGCACTTAAGACTGGTCTCTGGGCGCAGTTTTGCTGACAGGCAGTGGTAGTGCTGTCAAGTGGGGCAGTGACTAGCAGCACTGGTTACTGGTCTCTGGGTGTAGTTTTGCTGAGAGGCAGTGGTAGTGCTGTCAAATGGGCCGGTGGCAAGCAGCACTGGTGACTGGTCTCTGGGCGCAGTTTTGCTGACAGGCAGTCTTAGTGCTGTCAAGTGGGCCGGTGACTAGCAGCACTGGTGACTGGTCTCTGGGCGCAGTTTTGCCGACAGGCAGTCTTAGTGATGTCAAATGGGCTGGTGACTAGCAGCACTGGTGACTGGTCTCTGGGCGCACTTTTGCTGACAGGCAGTCTTAGTGCTGTCAAGTGGGCCGGTGACTAGCAGCACTGGTGACTGGTCTCTGGGCGCAGTTTTGCTGACAGGCAGTGGTAGTACTGTCAAGTGGGCCAGTGACTAGCAGCACTGGTGACTGGTCTCTGGGCGCATTTTTGCTGACAGACAGTGGTAGTGCTGTCAAGTGGGCCGGTGACTAGCAGCACTGGTGACTGGTCTCTGGCGCAGTTTTGCTGACAGGCAGTGGTAGTGCTGTCAAGTGGGCCGGTGACTACCAGCACTGGTGACTGGTCTCTGGGCGCAGTTTTGCTGACAGACAGTGGTAGTGCTGTCAAGTGGGCCGGTGACTAGCAGCACCGGTGACTGGTCTCTGGGCGCAGTTTTGCTGACAGACAGTGGTAGTGCTGTCAAGTGGGCCGGTGACTAGCAGCACCGGTGACTGGTCTCTGGGCGCAGTTTTGCTGACAGGCAGTGGTAGTGCTGTCAAGTGGGCCGGTGACTAGCAGCACTGGTGACTGGTCTCTGGGCGCAGTTTTGCTGACAGACAGTGGTAGTGCTGTCAAGTGGCCGGTGACTAGCAGCACTGGTGACTGGTCTCTGGGTGCAGTTTTGCTGACAGGCAGTGGTAGTGCTGTCAAGTGGGCCGGTGACTAGCAGCACCGGTGACTGGTCTCTGGGCGCAGTTTTGCTGACAGACAGTGGTAGTGCTGTCAAGTGGGATGGTGACTAGCAGCACTGGTGACTGGTCTCTGGGCGCAGTTTTGCTGACAGGCAGTGGTAGTGCTGTCAAGTGGGCCGGTGACTAGCAGCACTGGTGACTGGTCTCTGGGCGCAGTTTTGCTGACAGACAGTGGTAGTGCTGTCAAGTGGGCTGGTGACTAGCAGCACTGGTGACTGGTCTCTGGGCGCAGTTTTGCTGACAGGCAGTGGTAGTGCTGTCAAGTGGGCCGGTGACTAGCAGCACTGGTGACTGGTCTCTGGGCGCAGTTTTGCTGACAGACAGTGGTAGTGCTGTCAAGTGGGCCGGTGACTAGCAGCACTGGTGACTGGTCTCTGGGCGCAGTTTTGGCCCAGACCCGGCGATCGATGGCCAAGGCGCCGCCGAGCAGACACGGTTTTTCTTTTATTAGCAGTGAATTATTATTCATCTTTAGAATCGCCGTATATAGCCCCAGGCATTGTTGTGCTCTGTATACCAACAGTTTTGTATTAGTGTTTGTTTTGCCGACAGTCTCAGATCATTTATTTTCTTTTACGAAAACGTTCTTGAGCGTTTACTAGTTTATCATCTAAATCGCTTTTTGGTTTTATTTAAAACTTGTTTGTAATATATCTATCCTTGAAAATATTTTGAAGAATTTTGAACTTGATATCATAAAATGGTCTTAAATTATACCAATTTTTAACAACAAAAAGCAATTTAAATCTAAACTTACGTTTTGAAAAAAATATTAATAACTATTTTGGTAATTTTAGAAAAACTACAAAAATTGCTGCATCGTGTAGTAGATATAAATTTTTTATAAAGCATTTATTTTATAAAGCAAGGGTTGTCTAATTATAAACAATGCAACTTTTAGGATACATATAATGTGTTTAACGTAATTTTATATTAATTTCTCTCCAGTTCTCGCTATTACTTTTTATTAATGTGGTCTCCAGTTCTAATGTTATCCAAGAAATCTTTCATGAGTAACTAGAATATCCCTTCAAGTGAAAGTCGTAAATAAAATTTTATAATAATGAAAAAATCCATCTCTTGAGAAATTGTTGACATGTAATAACTAGGTATTTTTATAATTGTTTGAATTAAGGCATTTTACTTAAAGAAAGCCAGTTAAGGAGGGCTCTAAAAATTCTAAAATGTTATATATATATTTCAACATTTAATTATTAAAACATTACAGAGCGGATCGAAGAATTTCTAATTATACTATATGTTTGTGTAGGCCTATCTGAAAATAAAATATCAAATTTGCAAACAAGTTGGTGGAGTTTTCTATATTGACCATTCCTTATATTGAAAATTAACAACTTCTCCATGGTAAAAAACACCATGATTGACTTATTTGCACAGAAATTTAGGAATGAAGTAGGTGATTTCTGATCGTGAACATTCCGCGCTAAATCTAGGCCTAATTAGTTACTTAAAAATTACAAATTTAAAATACTTAAGGAAACAATCGGTAAAAATATTTCCTACTTTCATCATTTAACAAGAATAACAACCACCATTAATTGAAATGGTACAATAAATCAATTAAACACAACACTTGCAGTTTTTAATGTGGTCTTTTATGTAAAAACCAACAAAATTGTTAAGGTGACCAGTGTGTATATTAAAAGTACACAAGATAAGTGTTTTGGACAAAGGCCTGTTAAACTATGGAATTTTATTTCTTACTTTGATATTCTTTGGAATCGGGTGGTTAAGCCATAAGTGTATTCGTAGGACGGACACTTTATGGATGGTGCATGGTCGATCCGCCGCCACCGCGCCGCCGGTGTAGACGTCACCCTCTAGAGTCTGCTCCTGCCGTTCGATCCACTTTTGCAGTCATCTACCAAATAGGTCGCATCATGATTAGCAAATCCCGTAGTACCGGTACCAGCTATTTACTGACTCAGTGCAAATTTTATTTTTAAACAGAATAGCCCTATGCTCACAAAAACCTTTTGATTTGTTATAGAAAGAGTTTTTTTTTTTATTATTATTTAGAAAAATAGTAGGGAATGTTGTTTCAGAAACAAATTTAATTCGTTAAAATTTTTCGAGTGGCTAAGAAAATATGGGATTCTTACAAATAATGATTTTAGGAGAAAAGAACTTTAATTCTATGATTTACGCAATTGGTTTTAACTCAATGTTTTCAGTAACTTTTGAACCGTTCTTCAGTATCTATGTGACAAAATGAAATAACAATGCTTAGATTTCCCAAATTCCTTCCTAATTCTTGATTGTCCTTAGGGTTACTACACTTTAAAATGACGTATGTAATTTAGTGGGAAGACAAAAATTCAATTAAAATAGTCTAACTGCAATAGTCGTTTGTAAGAAGTTGGTCATAGAACGAATTCTATATTGCTTTTATACTAATTATTATATTTTTATACTAACTCAATATCCATAATTTATGATTAGAATTATTGTTGGTTATTAGGAGTATTATTTGAACATAAATTCCAGTGTTTATTTAGAAGCTCATGCATCAACCTGACGATTGTAAAAACCGAATAATATAGTTTCTACGAATTAGTTTAGTAGTATAAACGGGGAATTAAGACACCACACATTGTTTGGTTTTCTTGTTCAACTGGATACAAATTATTTACCAAGTTAATACGATGTCATAAGTCATAAATTTTAAGGGCTACTAGAGCGCACTGAAAAGCAGCAAAATACACAAAAATCGCCAAATCTTGCCTTTTAAAATTTTATTTTTATGGAAACGAGTAATGTTACCATGGTTTTGTCTATTTCGGTAAAAAAATTTATAAAATAAAAAAATATTCAACGTCTATTGGGCTTTATGATTATTGGTATCATGTACAAATTAATTTTTTTTAACCAAATGTAAGAAAAATATTGATATAAGTTGTGAAATTGTTTTTTTTTTTTTTTTTTTTTTTA